>JAPMAE010010330.1:0-10223 GCA_036584705.1 Rhyacophila sp. 25_7 | reverse complement strand
AATAAATAAATAGGATAGCGAGCTTTCTTTGTGAAGTACTATCTCCCGTGATGTGCGTGAGTTAACACACCAAGAAATATTTCTGTCCTATGATTTTGTGTTCAAGGATTTCCACGTAATATTTATTTCATAAATTATGGTTTGTGGATACATAATATGTTTTTTGTATTTTTAGGAATTGGAAAGAAAACGGCAACGGCTGAAGGTGGAGCACGACATGAAAGATAAACTGCTGACGCAGGTCTGCAAGGATCTGGATGCTGACGAAAGAAGCGTCGAGACTTTGTCCCAGCAGGTTTTTAAAACAACATTGATTGTGTTGGAAGAATGGTTCTTTTGAAGTCCTGTTTATTGGTTTTTTAATACTTCAAGTGTTTTCTGGATGCATTTCCGCAACTTAATTGCATAATTAACTAAGTCTTCTCGTAAATGAACTATTTCAGATAAACCATGCTCTCGCTCGGAGACGGAGTGCGGTAGCAATGTGGACCGGAGCCCTAGAGAATATCAGGCAGAAAGACAAAGAGATGACCTACAAGAAAGAGGTTTAGTATTTGTAGCATAATTTAAACTTGAAACTGAAATAATATATGTGCATATATATGCATCACTTCACCTTTTGCCTGCGGTGTTTTAAGAACAATTTTGATTGTTTATCATTACACTGCTGTAAAATATTTTCTAGGTCTGTTTGCCACCCAAACATATTAAAATTAGTTTTAGCCAATCTACTTGAAGTAAAAAGAACAATCACTTAGAAATCAAACATTCATATACTAGTATCTGCAGTGAGAAAGTTAAATTAAGACTGTCTTACTTTTGTTTTTTTATATAAATTACTTTTATTGCAAAATGTGCCTTGTTTCCTCAAATATAAGATACATATTTTATTATATTTGTGTTTTGGCGTTTACAGTACATTTTATAATCGCTATTGTTTTAAAAATGAGACAATCGCAATTTTTGCTAGAAGTAGTGATGAAAATATCAGTCAATAAAGATTTGTGTTATCTCAAATGGACGAGAGAAGGACATATATGTGTTGCAACATTAATGTTGATACAGTGGTGTGCGGTTGCTCAATCATTATTTAGTATTCATTTATTTGTGTTCGTCTGTCTATGCATGAGTAACCTCTTGTCTTTATGCAGTTTTAATTTGTTCACGTAGTGGCAGTTCGAGTGCCTGATCATTACGAGTTTTTATCATTCCGCCGTGTTAGTACAGGAATAACAAAAATAAGATGTCAAATACTTTGCAGGAGAGAAAATGTTTTAGGAGCCTGGTGAAATTTGGTTTTAATTAGTATTATTGCATTCGATGATATATTTTTACAATTATTTTATACTCCTGAATTTGTTATTGTTTTTTAAGAGGAAAAATTCAATTCTTATGAAATTGATGATATGTTTTGGCAATATGATATACAAATGTTTCGTTTGCCACCTTATCACCCTGGAAATATCTGGGGAATTTGAAAAAGTATACTGCTTCACATAACGTAGGACAGACTTGTAACAGGAATAATGAACGATTAAATGAAATTGGTTCAAAAATGTGGTCCAATACTTGTCGGCACGTCAAAGAAATTTAAGAATAATACTGCAGACACTATGGTATGGAAATAGTATTCACAATTATTGATTTGGGTAGAGCGACAAATAAAAATAGTCGTCTATTCAATTATCTAGTCATAACTAATTCAAAATCAAAGTATAAATTATTTTTTATTGAAATAAAAAATACAAAAAAATAATCCATAAAGATCGGTTGCAATTAGTTTTGTGCTTACCTGTACTTTTTAACACTCTCATATGTATACTGTACGACTCGACAAATACATAGGGACGCGCGCATAGATAAATGAATACTAACTACTATACGAGGTTTCGTTAAAATATGATTCTTAAAAGTTGAATGTTAATATGAAGAAGTTTCAAACTCTCATGACAAGTTATATAAAACATATAAAAACATTTTAAAAATCTGGCATCTTATAATCAATCGAATACAGTACTTTTATATCTCTGACAGATGGTTATATTTTCTAGTATTATCAAGATTTATTTATTCATGAAATTAATTACTTGTTTGTTATTGAAATTATGTTTTCAGGAGCTGCACTCGCTTCAAGAGAATGTCAAGAAGAGATCAGAGTACGCAAAGGAGAAGCAAGAGTTCCTAAAGATTCAGATAGCAAACTATTTGGAGGCGGAGCGTGATCTGATCGATGCCAAGGCAGAGCTTACCCGCCAGCGGCAGCAACTTGTTAATATGGAGGAGACTAGTAAATCCATGGAAGCCGAAGTGAGTTGGTCTGTATTATCGACCACGCCCTTGATGATCATGCGAGTCTTTGGCAAGAGATAAACATAGTTTTGAAAGAAAAATAAAAGCTCAACCAACAATGCAAATATTTATTAAATCATATCACGCCCCCTGATTGGATAATATTGCCTCCGTAAGTTCCTGTTGCTGGCCAGTCTTCTTCCTCCGATGTCATGCTGGCATTCTGTATCGAGTATCTTTTAGAGTGACGGAAATGCAAATACAAATACACTTGAAAATAGTTGTGCTTTGAAGAACCTACCACTGATTTGCCAGTACTCACAACCGCGATTATGCGCGCTTGCCTGCCTGACCCTTCACAAAAGCAATGTTTTTTTATTTCCCACATTTTGATTTTAAACCTGCTCGCAGTGGAGTCGCACAGGACGGCATCACCATGCACAGTGTGCTAAAAGAAAGAATTTAGTAGAGGAAATAATGAGAATGGGTAGAATCCAAAATAATTTTACTGTATTATTTGATGATTTGCTTTTAATCAACGACAAAATAAATTGTCGCCCTTGTAGATGAGTGGATAGTGCATCTGACTCTTGAGCCTAGGGTCTAGGGTTAGAATCCCGTAACTGACAAGATTTGCATAAATTTTTTCATGTGCATTTGAAACCATGACTGGACCAAGTTGATCTAATAACTGGCAACTATTACTCATAAGAAAAACTATCTTCACATTGTGAAGATCCATATGCTTCGTTTTGGAGTAGATATGGTTAAAAATGAAAGAAAAATATAAATTAATTAATCCCTTTCTAATCTCATCTGGAAAGTAAATCGATCGGAAAGCCGTTGATACTAAATATTGTATATCATTCAAAAGAATATCTTTAATCTGTTTTCTACTGTCAGTCTATAATGGAAAGCTATTATATTGATATGGGTCTTGAAATTTTTCATAAATATATTTTTATAAACTGTGCTTATCGTTTCAATCTCTCGTATACTTTAAGTCATGCTGATAATGATAGAATGCCATATAAGTAAAAGCATATATAATAATTATGTTTTTAGATGATCTGTCTAAAACGAGAACTGATGAACACCTCAAATGAGCTTTCAAATATAAGGAGGGAAAACAAAAGACACATAGAAGACAAGCGAAAGAAATTAGAGTTGATTAAACATCTGAAAGAACAGGTAAAAACTGACAAAACATTGTTACATTGTGTGTAGATGAATTTTTTATTGTCTGCCTCCATATTTTCTTTCCTAGACATATTGCTCCTGTATATTCCTGATTCCTAGATCCGAAGGCACGTGAAGCCTCATATACTTAGTTATGCTGTTCTCAAAATTGAAACTCTGCAGACCGACCGACAATGAAATGTTATTGAAATATGCCTTCTAACTTATTTTTCCTAAAGCATGCATGCGCATATGCAACGAAATTTATGTACGGTTTTTGATTTTTATACTATGTTGGTTTATTTTTTAAAAATCAACATGAATCACTCACTGGAACCGTGTCATGTCACTCCTTAACTGGATCATATCGACACCACACGTTTCTCCCATAAGTCCACGTCGCTGGCTAGTCTTTTTTCATCCTCACGTGCCTCCCGGGATGACTGAATCCGGTTGCCTCGAAAAAGAGGTACGACTGGTTGCGGCATTCTCGACGTCTCATCTTCAATTTGTTTTTGATGAGAGGCTGCGTAGTCTATTCCCTTATCACATCACTCCCAGAATTCGCCGCTGGCATATATTTTTGAACCTCAGTATACAATTATTTTGAGATTTATATATATAAGGTGCCATGATTCACTACTATAGAGTAACATTGTTAAGATGCAAATGTTGAATAGGTGGTTTTGACTGAGTGCAGCTGCGAGTTCCAGACATTTCGCATGGATATGCATGGATGATAGTGAGCTCTCTTTGTGAAGCGCCATCTCCTGTGATGTGTACTAGGTCATTAAAGCTATCTAAACTCTCGATGTTCAGTCCGCCGCTAATCATGTTCTTTCATTAGATATATCATTATTGCTTAAACAGTTATGGAACCTAAATCTACTTTTTACGTTTTGTTTCTATGGAACCTAACATTTGCACTGTGTATAAATGTTGAGACGAAAACATTATTGTATTGAGTATTTTTATTATTTTGCAGATTTCAAAGTACAAGGAAAAACTCGGCTCGGTTTCGGACGGATCAAAAACGGCTGCCCAGAGAACTAGACAGCTCGAAGATATGTTGAAGGTGATTCATTTTATTGCATGCGGGAATATATTGTTTGTTATTTATACGAATACTTACGTATACTGTCCACACAAGGTTTTCTAAAAATATTTTTTTTTTTTGATTTGCAGAGTGAAAATAAGTATATCGTACAGTTGGAAATTGAA
The DNA here is from genome assembly GCA_036584705.1 of Rhyacophila sp. 25_7. Taxonomy (NCBI): domain Eukaryota; kingdom Metazoa; phylum Arthropoda; class Insecta; order Trichoptera; family Rhyacophilidae; genus Rhyacophila; species Rhyacophila sp. 25_7. The sequence continues at coordinate 5,534 of JAPMAE010010330.1, read as the reverse complement.
CGGAAGAGACTGCAGCATTGTATATTTTTGGCACACCAGGAAGTCAACGCTCTCAGGGACGATGGCAATTTGTCCAAGACGGAATTTAAAGGCATAATATAAAATATTTCAAGTATTAGCGTTAAAACCCTCCAGTGACCAAACCATTTTTGAGTGGTGCCGTGTAAATCATTAAAATATTTTCAGTAGTTTTGAAACCATGTTAATTTTTGTAAAGGTCTATTATATTATGTGAATCTGCTAAAAAAGGCGATATTTGGGGTAGTTTGACACCGGAAACCGCCTGCCAATATAGTGTTAATACGAATATATAATTTGCTAACTTCGCAGGATACACAATCTCGGCAGCTCACCTGGAAAAGACGGAATTGAACCTCGAAAAGGATCTTATTATGCAGCAGGAGATATTGTATGGAGTGGTAAGTTTTTCACATGGTAAATGAAATGATCTTGTCGGTCAAATATCTCTATTGGCAATACAAAATTATACTGAAGAACTCATGATTGAAATAAAATCCTTTGAAACTTTGACATTTAATTTTACTTACACACCAATTATGAGAGTAAAACAATATATCGACCATTTTCAAAATGAACTCCACCGTATGTTATAGAGGCATTTACATGAAAACTCTTAAGTTAATTGGCTGCTGAATTCCGACAAATCCTCATGTCTTCTAACTTCCGATACGGCTAACGGTTGGGTATATTTGCTCTACACTTTGTAACTAAATATCTGTAGGTCAATCAAGAGACAAAATCATAGTATAGCATCTTGCAGTCTCTCACATCCCATAAATCCTCTAATAATTGAATTGGAGCTAATTATATAACAATAGCTTAATCCACCACCACCCGCCACATCCTGTATATATGTACAACCTTTCGAGCATATACCATAGCGTAACAAACGTGAAACGCTCTGTAAGAAAGTGCCGAGTGTCACAGGAAGAACTTTCCATGACTTTGGTGTAAGTGCACTAGAGTGTGCAGACGATTCCTACTGTCCTCATTTAGTAAGTCACCTAGTAGGTAAGGGTGATGGGAATTGACCCTCCCGCTCACCGTGTGACGCTGCAATTTTTTTAAAAGCTACGAAGTTACATCTTGTGAAAACCAACCAGTCCGACCGCGGGTCGAACCGACTTGAGTAGCTCTTCACTTTCAGCCGACATATGGGAACACTCTCAGAGGATGTGATTAGCATCCTGCGTTTCACCACATAAGCAATTTTATTGTAGTTATATGATATAACAGTTGTGTTCAGACAGCTATGAATAGTTTATATAACAAGATGAAATTAATATATATATAATACTCATTGTGCTCTGAGTGCTGGTTGGCCATCTTTTTTAGTCTTTGCTTCTTCTCGCCAAAAAAGTTTCAATATTAAAAAAAAAATTTAAAATTTTTCACAAACTGAACATTTAGAGTGGAATTTTCAAACTATTATGCAATACGCATTTTACTAAACTGTTTTTAAACTAAAATTTTATCGATGGTTTCATTATTTGCCTTATGTGGTGTCAAAACTTTTGCTCAATCATGACTTAGTCAAAGTTTTATCTTCGATAGGATCTTCGCGTGCAAATGGCAATGTCTCGAATGGAACGTCTCCTGGGCGACGTGAGCGAGATGGCCAGTGACAGTAAAGACATGGAGCGACTGCAGTACTTGACGCTGGTGGCGTCGGAACAATCCAAGACTGTCCCTATGCTCGCTGTCCAACTCACCAAGCTCGGCACCGATTTGAGGTTCCTTTCTAAAAATCTGGATATCGGACGCAGAGAAACTGATGCCATGGTAGTGATCCCATTTGACGTTGAATCTTGTCATTGGGCACAAAAACTCACGAATATTTTTGATGTCATAATAACAAAGTTTTCCTTGTTATTCTATATATATATAAATTTAGAAATAATATTTTTACATTGACACATTACATTGTGCCCACAGTTTAATCGTCGTCGTTGAATTGAATTATTATACATAAATAAATAAAAATAATTAATTTTCTCTACTGTCAATCTTTGGTGGAAAGCCATCATATTGAAATGATGACTCGGTCTTTATATATATTTCCTCAAATATATTAAAAAAAAAAAATTAGAACTAGTTTCATCTCCACCCTGTTTAGGCAAAAGGTTTTAACCCACAGTTTTTTGCAAATTGCTTTTATTTGAGAATCACAATGTACATAACTAAGTACATGTTCTGTCAATTATCGAAATTCAGCATTAGGTTTTGAAAAAAGTACGACCTACTAGGTTTGTATAGAAAAAAAGCGTTAGTCCTCAATCTTAATGATTTTTCTTTAATGACTTTTTTAATTATCAGATCAGGAAAACAAAACACCAACTTATTGTTCATCGCGCACTTCAATTTTGATTTTGTTTTGACTAAAAATCATTAAAACACGTTTTTTGTACCTCCTGTAAAATTTGTTATGTAAGGGTTAATCCCTTTCGCCTAAACACGGTCGATCCGTTAGTGAGTTCAACTACTAGACGAAATACAGTGAAACTCCATTTTTACATTTGTGAATGGACTGAACGAAAAAATGTAATTAGAGGGAAAACGTAGATGTGTAAAAAAAATAAAAAATATTTTTTATTTTGAAAATCATATAAATCAGTTTGGTACATATTTCTGGGTTGGCTTAAAGCTCTTTCGATCTTATAAATCGATTGGAAAGTTTCATCTTGTATGTCTTCAATGCTAGTAAGATAGCTTTTAAGGTTGTCAATCAATATGCCTCATAGCATCATCTTTTGATGAAATTTTCAGTGGAATCTTCTTCAGTAGATAGTTCTATGTCGGATAAGTTTTTATGAATGTGACTGTCCACTTCATCATCGATGTCCGCTGCTTCAGGCGTCATCATATTAAAGTCACGGTCCGCATAATTTTGCGAAGGTTTGGTAGAAATTAGTCACAAGCCATTGTGCTCCGTAATATCTTTTATTAGTGTTCCTTCATCGCTAGTATCTTCTATTTCATATTCTTGTTCCTTGTCGATTCCAGCTTTTCCCCAATATTCAATTCAATCATTATAAATCGTTGTGCATTTAATTAAATGTGTTTATAAATTGAATTGAATTTTAAATATATCAAATGTAAATTGTGGGAAATAAAAATGTAAAAATGGGTACTGAATGTACTAAAATGAAGTGGGACTCAAAAAAATTGCATGCAACAGGATAACATGAATTCAAGGCATGTAAAAACAGGGTTTCACTCCATGTATAAAATGAAATAGATATTTGAAGCGTCTAGTTACAAAAAGTAATATAAACATATTTTGTTGAAATCGAGAAAAGAATATGTTCGCATTCTACGCATAATTTCATCCTATGTGTGAAAATTTTATATTTCAAAACCCAATATAAACTTATGAAAAAAATAAAAAACGAAATGTTCCTGCATTGGAATATTTCAAATCTGGTTGATTCCACCTGCATTTATATATTTATTTCACTTTAAAGTTTATCAGCTAATAAACGCGTTGTTTTGTTATATTTTAAACATTGAATATGATGAAAGTAAGGAATCTTGACATAAAACAAAATTTCACATTGAAACATAAAAACATTGTTTGCCGACAATATTTAAATGTGCTTATATCGCTTTTTGTAACAAGACACTTTGTATGTATAAAAGTTGTGTTATTATTTAAAAATAAAGTAAGTATTAAATTAATTACTCGCTGCCATAAAACACATTTTCTGATTTCTGCCAACCAATAATACTAATTATCTATGGTTCTCAAACATCGTTAGACACTAAAAAATAATGAACATCACTGCGCTTGAAAGGGTTGAAAAGTTTTCTATAATATATTTTGTGGGATGATATCAATTAAAAACATAATATGAATCGATCATCTTTAGAATAGACCTGAGAAATGGTTAATATATACTCGTGTTTTTCATCAGCGTTCGCGGTTGAATGAGGAGGAATCTCGTGCCGCTTGTAACATCAGACTGTGCCGTGAGTCTCAAGCGCAGGGCCACGCCAAGCGAGCTGAGGAATGCAGTCTTCGCTTACGAGTCGCCCACGCCCACCGTGCCCTCAAATACATTGCCGATATGGGTTACAACATCGAAAGGGCGCGCTTGGATCTGAATGCGGTGAATATTCAAATTCATTACAATTGTGAGAAGTGAATGAATATCATATAATATTAACAAATTTTTACACTTTAGCCTTGTTTCCACTGCTGGATTAACTCTTAAGCAAAGTAAGCACGCGCTCAGCATCAAGAGAACACCACAGAAATTTTTCATAGCCGAATTTATCTGCAAATGTTGATTTGAACGACTTTGCACATTTTGGGGCTGAAATAATTCTCAAAAATGAATGTTTAGTGGATCATTGCGATGGCAGTGAAATTATTCTGTCTAAAAGATGAAAAAAATCACAAATTAGCTAAAGATCCAGGGTTGTGGCTCGATTTCTCTGCTGATGATATAGCTTATTGGATCGCTCGTGGACCAAGTAACTGTCAACACCTTAATGGGTTATTTGACAAGTCTTACCAGCATTTTAGTAGTGGAAAATTTTGAATTAGAACTGTAAGGAGGCACCAAAATTAGTTAGCGTTTAGGGCACCTAAGGGTTTTAATCCGGCCCTGCTTGTTTCAGTTGATTAATAATGTTTCAGGCTGTGAGTGAAAGGACAGCTGAGGTGAGAGAGAGGCGAGCGGTGCTCATGAAGCAGCGCCGTTTGCTGCAGGACCAGAGAGGAAGCATGATGGCCGCTCTCAAGGTACAGCAGCAGCGGGTGGAGCAGCTCATCAAAAGATATGAAATAAGCGCTGCATCACTCGGAAAGGATGACAATGGGGAGGCCTACTCTATTGCCTATTTTAAAGTAAAGGTGAGTCAAGCAACGGTGAAAAGTTGTACTCAGAATGAATATTCGATGTTCAAAGAGTCAAATTTGCAAGATTTTAATATTTATGTGAAAATGAATTATAATGATGAATTCATGTTACTGAATACAATATAATACTGGAGTCTGTTAAAAATTTACGGACTGACTTTATCCTATTTTTATTTTATTTTATAATTTACTACATCCACCTAGTTTTATTTATATTGAGTTATTGATAATGATATAGGTATAAATAAAAGAGTAAGTACATTCATATGCAAACAAATCAATTTAATACAAAAATAATTATATTTAAAATACATATAAAAGAATAAAACCAAAATGTAATGTTATTCATTAAAAAAAATTTTAAAGAGATCCGTAGTCGGTCAATTTTTTTCAACTCCAACCCACGGCCCTGAATTTAATTGAAAATTACTTTTTGATAGCAGTCTAGCAGAATGTAGCATTGTTTTTTCCTAGGTAGCCATGCGATTCGCCAAGTTTTTGTTGTTTCACAAGCTCCATCTCAGATTTTTTTCTGTGAGAAAGCTACATATCTCACAGCATTTACAATAATCGGGGTATACAATTTATGATAATTTATATTGAACAAAATCTTAGTTAATTTAGAGCTAGGGCAGTGATGGCGATCTTA
>JAPMAE010010328.1:0-10224 GCA_036584705.1 Rhyacophila sp. 25_7 | reverse complement strand
TAAGTAAAGATTCCTTCTAAATTTTAAACTACAGTAACTAAGGATACCCAACAGAAAGTCAGTTGGGTAAAGCCACGTATAGTAACCATACATCCTCAGATACAGAAGTGTCAGAAACTTTTTCTGAACCTTCTCCACCATAAGGCTGTATTCCGCTCTCAAGTCTACTTCTAACAAATGAATTATATGTATAGAGATTTAATAAAATAGTGTATGATGTGACCTGCGATCAATGGATGAGAGCGTTAGCAGAGGAGAATTCCTGGGGATTTGTATGCGCCTGCCGAGAAGTATTTCGGTAACCGATCTATGACACAACCAGTATTATTCAGTAATTATTATAGGCACCTGAATGAGGTCTCTCTAAAGCTCAGTCTTTGGTCGACTCTTATGAAGCATTCTTCTGGACTATGTGCCGTCCGTTATTCTTCCGCAACGCAGCGATAACATCGCCCACGCTGACGGTGCACTTGTCTTGCTCAGCTCACACGATCACCTAACTGAAGACTGAAGCTTTAAATGCTATATTGGCCCGGGATATCTCATAAATTAAACTTAAGCATCAAATAAGTCATTAAATATTCTACTAAAAGGCAGCTTTCACTTAAATAATCGTTAAAGCTTCCATATTTCAAAATGAGCAGTTTCCTATTTAGGAATACTGCTCGCTGACTTTTTGTTAAGCTCCATCCAATGAGCAAAACCGGGTTAGCTTTCTTTGGATCTCTCGGCTGGTATTAATTGCAGTGGCGTAGTTGCAAATGCGAACTCATTTTTTTCTTCTTCTTTTCACTTCTTATAAAACCGATGAAATATTTAGGCTATATGATATTCAAGTTCTTCGTCTGCCACCTTACCACCCTGAATTAAACCTGATGAAAAATTATAATGCTTCACATTACGTAGGATAAGCTGCGACTGGAATAATGAAGGTGATGAATGGACAATTAAATCAAACTGATGCAAAAATGTGGTATAATACTTGAGAGCAGCGAATCAGAATATTCATCTGTTTATTTATCTAGCTACGATTCAGAATAAAAACATGTCAATAATTTCATGCAATGAATTATTTTATTTTTTATTTCAATGAAAGATTCGAAAAAAATAATCTTTAAAGATTTGTCGCAATTAGTTTTGCGCTTGTGTGTACACATGCATACAGTGTTTGCACAAACTTAACGCACATATAGACCCGTGCGCACAGATAAATGGATAGTACTTTACATGTATATAAGATATTATTATTAATTGTGATTACTGATATCTGTCCAGCCGGGCTGGCTCCACTTCTCGGTGATGTCATTTTAGATTATTAACATTTAAAGTAGTCACCCACCTGCTTGTTTTGTGAATACATAAAATACAGGTATAATCTAAAAACAATCGGTAACAAACACGATAAAGCGATAATAACTGTTCTGTATTCTGGAGGTGTTTAGTGATGAAAAGGCAAATGTTCTAAATCCGTCATGCATTTAAATCCCAATTGAGTGCTTTTGAGGTGTGAAATGGATTCGATATTCAGGTGTCGTGTTGCGACTTACAAATGGTTCAGAATGGGGCCCGAATACAACATCAATAATCGGGAACCTTGCCTATGTATGTATTATCCGCAAAAGTAAATATGTACACACATTGGCCACATTACAATAGAAAACGATTGCATCGATATACACTCACAGACAATCCAATATAAAATCTTCGTGTGTTTAATTTTATAAAGTCAAATCAGTGTTTTATATTTACATTATGACTATGGTGATCAGTATGCTAACATTTAACATCCGATCGGAAACCCTCGCAATATGTTCCAGTGTGTCTTACGCAGTAAATCACATCAAAGATTCGTAAATGCCGTTTGTATATGTACGTACATATGATCCATAATAAATTTTTTAATATCTCCAATAAAATACTCGTAAACCCAGAACGGCTTTGAATCCGTGTACCACAATTAATAATGATTTTTCTTACTAGATACTTAAGATGTTAGAATATATGAGTATCCTCTTAAGTATGTTTTTTTAATGTACGCGATAGTATAGACAAGCTCCCAAAATATCGCCTTGAATTAAAACTCGAGACCGAAAACATATTAATTTTCGTTGAGTTCATTCATTAATATAGTCTTCTTAGTCGTAATTTTGTGAATTACATCAATAAAATTGTGATTTTCCACGACATATCGACCCATTACCGGCAGAACATTTGACAGAAGCGGCATTTGGACGATTTCCATTTTGGTTATCGAATCCGTTCGAAATAGACATCTGTTCGGTCCGCACAGTATCAAGTTTTCATCAATCCATATCTTAAGATACAAAGTACGCAAGTGATTAATTTCAATTTTATTTATTAAAATAACCTTAGATAAAAATCTCCTACAAAATTATTTTTATACGCTTACGATCTTCTGCCGGGAACGGGTCGATATTATGTTAAAACCGGAAATGGGCTGCCAGTATGTTAACAAGAGGCTCGCTTAGTCCCAGAAATTTTTGGTTCGCGATATTTTGAGGCAGAGAGGAGGATTTTTAATTACATGTATACAATTATACGCAACATTTATAAAACACGTAGAATCGAAATTGAAAGTTTACTTAATAAATTGTCAGAGAGAGCAACACATATTAGGATTTTTCGTTCGCAAAATCGTGCAAAATTACGGTAATGGGCAAAATGTACACGCGTGGAGCATGAAGGATAGTCGTTGAGCGCATTGTTCACAAAAATGTTGCAATAAATAATGAGAAAATCGACAGAAAATAACATCGTTTCTTAATTTACCAAATACCCTAACGGTCCACGTCAAATTTTCGGAGGGCTCGAGCGAATACCCCGAGCTTCCTGCAACCCACCCTAACTAAAATATGTACGTGATATTATCTAAAAAGGGGAATAACTTAAAACGTGATGTCTTTGACATTTTTATTGGGGTCAGTATAAAAATGTATGCTTTAATTATGTACTATGCAAATTATTACCAGTATACATACATCTTATGTACTATTTAACGTATGCTTATTATATGTATCGTAAATATTTTTCCCTTGCCAAAAAAATAGTGTCAAATGACTTTTTGTTCAGCTCAGTTTTTGAGAGTGGAGTAGTCTAGTTTTAAATGTCTACTCACACATACGTGCATATTTACCATTAATTATTTCCTGAATCACGTTGAAGTACATATAAGTAATAATTAGTAAAAACTAGCCACACCAAAGAATATTTATAACTTTCTCTACTATCGATTTTTACGAAAGGATATTACAATATATTAAAATTGTAACACAGTTTTCAAACTAAATTCCACAACAAATATTTTTAGAAATCAAGACTGATTTCGTTTGTTGCAATCTTTTCAACTGATTGATTGATTTTCAACTGTTGGATTATTGAACATTAAACACATGCTATTATTAAATAATGAAATTATATTTTGTGTATACGAGTAGTCAGCGTTGAACTTTATTTAATGCAATGTAATAAATATATTGATCGGGTCTATTTTTTAATATTGGGTCAAAAGCAAAAATACTCGTGTTACAATAATTCTGTTTGTCTGCTGGTGAACTCGTGGGTCGCAGTCAAAATCGTATCGATCCCGTAACTGCAGTCGTATATTAAAAACCTGTTTGATCCGATTATGCTATTCATTAAAAAAATCAAACAACATTTATAAGTGGAAACCGCTTAACTAATTAACTAGTTGACATAACCGTTCATTTGTTTACTACGTTTCACATTGCAAACAAACTGTTACAACAATATAAATATCTGAGTACGGAAATAAAACGAACGTCATGATCAAATATTGTCCACTTTACTTAAATCGGCTCACTTCGTAAATCAATATTAGTAAAAAATGCTGCACCCGTCTATTGTTCTGAGAATTATTTTGGTCACACCTCAATGTTTTTTTTACGATTTAATGAATTATATGACCCATACACTTTGTGTACGTTATTTTAATGTTTGACAAAAGGGTTAAAAATAAGTACCATAATGATCATCATGGTCTATAGATATGATTATATAATTAAATTGTTTGTTCTGTTGTTTCATACTGTTTATATTTTTGAGATTTTATAATAAACGATCGCATTCTCTCGGTTTCGCTACTTATCTTGAGTCTAATATTCATAAATATATATACACACACATATATATATGCATATTCTTTTTTAAATAACAAACTAGGTACGTATCTACAGAGGTAGGTACATATCGTATCATTAAAATCGATTACAATAATTTTACTTTAGTATGGTCAAGAACGGGAGATTATTGAAAATACCAAGTACTTTAGAATTTCGATAAAAGTGGAAAATTCTATTACTCGGGAACCAACTTTTCCCAAAAGAAGATAGCCCTAGAACTCGTAGATACAGTGAAAAGAGTAAGCCCTGAGTTCTCTGCGCTGAAAAGTCTATTCGGGTCTAAAATTGTATCGAACAAAAGTAAATTCCGGATTTATAATGTGACCGTGAAATCTATAGTACTGTATGAGTGTGAAATTTGGAGCCTAACAAAACAAAAACAAAATAGGGCCTGTCGTTATTCGAAATTAAAGTACTCCTAAGAGTACTAGAATCGGTTAAAGAAAACTGAGGATTTTGTAGATGTCTTATAGCATGAATTGTTCTAAGTTATCGAGAAATTATGTGATACAGAAACATCATCACTATTATATTTCTAACGGTACCGCAGCGGAAATAATCAATTCCTTCGACATACCTTTACGATTCTTCGTTTGCGAAGGGCTAATTATGTAACCATATTATAATCGTACTATATACGCGTGTAACTAAATATTTACACGATGTTACAAACGAGTTCGCGAGAAAACGGTCGCGGATATTTATAATCTCGCGGCGATGAATCGCCTATTCCACGCGTGGAACAAACAATAATCGACACGTGGTGCGGTGCTCTGCATAACATCTCTCAGATACATAATTAGGAATGATGCAAAACTTATATTTTGTGATGATACAATCGCTGAAGAAACGCTGTCAATGGATTTAGATTCGTTCGGAAAGTGTATCGTCTATTACGCTAAAAACGGTCTGAGGGTATATTTATTACGTGTAGGCTAATGCTAAATAAGAGCTTCATCAATTTTGGAATTGAATGATAATACAGGGTTCTTTTAATATTATATTTTAACTTTATCAATATAATTAATTTGATCTTTAGTCGAAAGCCATTAGATTGAAACAATAATACGATTTTATACTAATTTTCACAATATATATATATTTTTAAATCGAGACCATATTCACGAGTTTAAACATTTTTAGGAGAATTAAGAAACTGAATTGAAAACTCGGTTGAAAATATTGGAATAGACGAAACTCTTCTTGATTTTTTTTAAAAACTGTGTTATGATTTCAGCACTTGCGCAGTATTGTAATTGTACATGCTTTTTTTATTTTTTTTGATTTTTCAGAAGATTTTTTTTGCCATATTAATGCGTTACGGTTACGTTTTTCAATGTCATTATAGAACTGAATGAATATAAAAACAGTGTTATTATTTCAATAAAATAGACGTCCACTAAGGATTGACGGTTGTTATTTGAATTATTTTGGATTAAAATGTAGATACAATGAAAAGTTTTATAGGATTAATTTGGCTATTTTATATGACCACACAAACCTAGTCACACCCGCGAGTGTATGTCAACAGAGAACCTTTCGATTATTCGACGACTCGCCCGCTCTTTACATTTTGATTTCTAACCGTATACCATCGGTGTAAGTTATATCAAATTTTATTACAATTACTCGTGACAAATAATTAATCGCAGCGCAATATTCGCAAGAATATTGATGTCTACACGATGCACGGCTGAACTGATGTCATTACAAAGGTGTAACCGTCTTCTGACTAATATTTTCCACAACAGTGAACAAATCACTTGATCTAATGAGTCAATTGCAAATAAATAAGTGGGCCGTCTAGTCAATCCAAGGTACATTTAGTGTTGCTACAAATTTAATGCACGAGCATTGAAATAATCTGGAAACTGTATGGGATCGCCCATAAACCGCGTAACGCTCCTGAGGGGGGAGGGCTGACCACCAATGTTTACATGACATATTTAACATATGAAAAGTATATTTAACATTTCTTTATCGTGACTTTGTTTTTAATGACCATATTATAATTATATTTCTGCACTTTTGTATTTAAAATCATCCAAAACATATCTTTACGAGTATATACGTGTGTACGTTTGAAGGAACGATTAGTGTGTAAATACAATATGTATCTATATAGTAAAAAATAAGCATTTTTGGCGATTGAATATTTCTGAGGAGCAGCCCCGCCCCAACTTAACGTTTTGTCACCGCCATACCAAAGTTAGGGTTTTAGTTTATTCGCCGATTACCGATGAGTGAACGGCGAGATGGGCAGATATTGGGTAATGGGTATACTATAATATATATTTCATTGTTCATAAGCGTTCATTCATTGTTACTTGTTAATTAGAAAAGCGAAACATAAATAAAAATGGAGCTCAAATTCTATGCTACAATTTATAGTGAAGAAGTCGAGTGCGGAAGAAACAAAAATTTAATTGATATAGACATATATCGGACAGAGCACTGCTAATAAACGATATCTCTCATTCGGGAGCCATAAATCAATTAAAATCGCATTATTTTGAGCAATAGAAAAGATAGTGTACGGCAATTGGGAATTCTTCTGTCTAGAGCAGAAGAGGGCTTCAATAATAAATATTCAATTCCCTTGTCAACTCGAAGGCTAAACTAATAATGTGACCTTGTCATTTTCAATGTCTAGTTGCTAGTCATATATTATTGACATCGAATGCGTATCGACAACAAATTCTTCAAAACGTAAAATGTTAACAAACTCGGAGGACTACCGAGCAAAAATCTAAGCCCAATAAAATATTTGTCGACATACTAAGATTATGATTGACAACCGTCCCGGATTGGCCGGAATTATCCTGAAATTTAAGTTTCTGTCCAGAATCCCGGTAAAACTGTCCTGGAATTTCAGAAAAAGGTATAAAAAAAGTATTATATAAAATTTATATTATAAAGTATTCGTATTTAAATTAAAATTACTTCTGTCAATGGTATTCGCTGGGAACTATTGACCATCACAGGCTGAAGGCGTTTTTATATCAAATTAAATGATTTATTGTTTAGGAAAAAAATGATATGACCATTAGAAATAACATTTTAATCCTGTATTATTGTACGTTACAAAGATTATTAAAAAAAAAGTTTACTGACATCTATTTTGTAATAGAATAACTAATATTATTTTAAAATATCTTTTTCTATTCAATTATAGACTAACGCACAAGTATTTTCACTTTATCATAGATGTCGTGATTCTTTGTCTCAATGCAATAATTTATCGATCGATCAAGTTGATGGTGATAGCCGGTAGCTTGAATACATAATAAATAAATCTAACATTTCTTGATTATCTGTACCCATAATTTTTTTTTTTTAAATAGCAGTAGAATGACAATTAATCTGTTTTATTATTTTTCTGTCAGCACCTCCAGATGAATAAATAACGAAAGATAAATCATTTATTTATTTTAAATATGTACGTATTTTGGTTACCAGACCTACCTATGTATATATTGTACAAATACATACATTACTATGAAGGAGTGGGACTAATATAGTGAAGATTTCTAATGTCTACTCGCCCTTGATCTTGGCTCGCGAGTATGAAGCAAACATCCAGTAATAAACAATATACCCTCCCTCATCGGCGCTTTTAAATCATCTTTTAAAACATCCGTCACCAAAATGCTTCTAAGAAACAACATTTTTTAAATATTTACATTGATTTCAAATTTTCAATGCTGTTTTAGATATACTCGTACATTATTTAAATTTGCATTTGTAATAAGATACTTTTCGCTATATAATGTATTCCAATACAAGTGATTTAGTTCAAAACCTACAATTTAGGTAAACCATAAAGAAAATTAATGGTCATTTTGAAATTCAGTGAAAATTTTATTCATGTGCTCGTATGCTGAATTGGTTTCAAATGTACCTCATAGCCCAAATTATTTCAGCAAGCAATGTCTCAAAGTATGTCCCTCATATAAAATCCTTTTTTCTATCTTGTCTAATCATACATTTCCTTTCCCCTGAAACGCATGAATCTCAAACTCATATTAATGATTATAACTATTAAAATGATATGCATTCAAAGAGAAGTCAAGTAAAAAAACATTATTTGTTTCGAGTATCATTAAATTTCCCGATTACCATAAATTAATACACCTCTATAGGGCGAAGGTTACCTGGTTCTCCCGAGAGTGTCAACGAAACAATTCACCTAGCCACATTAGAATTAAGTTTTCACGAAAGGGCCCGTTTATCTTGTTGACACGTGGCACGTAGATTTCCTCTGCTGCTTGCCAGAGACATTTTGCTTTAAGCGTGTCGTATACAGTGAGTTTAATTAAAACTCGTCAACGCTTTGCATCCTTGTAATCGAGTAGACCCGGGAAATAAACGCAGCCGTAATTAAAAATGAAACGAATTAATAAACAATTAAGACACAACTTTGCGTTACTTTAATATTCGGTGATTGAAATGATATCGCTCTCTGTGAATTATCCTTTTTCAGAGTTTAAGCATGTGAACCGATGCTTCAAAGGAAGATAAGCGGAAAGAAAAACATCTCTCAAAAAATAAGGTTAGACAACAGATAAAACGTAAATGTATAATTATTCCTTATACGGTATTTATCAGTTAATGATTTAAGGAAAAAATATTTTCCATCTGCTTCAGCGACGTTTGACGACCATTTCATGTATTTTTTTTTTATCAAAATCATATTTAATTACATGGGCAATGTTATATAAGTACAATACAATTCGCATTAATTGCAATTTGATAAAATAGCAACACTTAAGTCAGTCAGTGCAATTGTAACGAGTCTTTCCTATAATATTATTGTTGATATATTAGACAAGTTCCCAAAACACAGTAAGTTTTTCAACATAAAATGTTCAGGACGACCTGATTAGTCGGGAAATTATCGACAAGAATATAGAGGAATAATTGCGGTGCATGGAAAAAGAAAACAATATCAAAACCGGTATGTTTATTTACCAATTGCATCACCCAGTAAGTGAGTGTTAGTTTTTAGGTTTTAATATTATTTTCTTAAGTTACTAGGTTTTGAAGTTGTTTTCGAAGAAAGTATTATCACTTGCTATGTTTAGAAGAATTAATTTTACCGATATAGACACTGATTTTATATAAACTAACGACAGTAAAATATGCATTATAACCCAGTAATATAGAAAATGCATTAAAACGAATTTCCAAAACATTGTCAGTTACTAGGTTTTAAAATTGGACAGACGAGTTGACAATGATACTCTCTATTCTTCCTTAGTAATCAGATATTATTTATGAATATTAAAACATTCAAAAAGTTTCTATCTAAGTGTGTATTATAATAATATTATATGCGAATGCTTATCGTTCAGACATAGATATGTTAATGAAGAAAATAAAGTTGTCATTTCCTGTAATTTAGTATTCCTTAGTTTCTTAATATGATTCTTCATAGTAACCCATAGAACTGTTGAAATCACGCTGGAATTCTAATAATTGCTTCTGTTAATATACCGTTTAAAAATATAATTGCTGAAGAGATAGTAACCACTTTATACGCGATACATTTATGTGCAGTCGACAGCACGTGGACTACAATTTGGAGTTTGTACCTATAACATATCTCAAGTGCCATAAAAGTTGAAATTTAATCACAAGCATCCCTCAAATAATACGAACACGGCGAGAAAACCTAATATTAATAAGGACTATTGAGTATTATAATTCATCGCAAGTTCTAGAAAATACATACCGATATTTATACGGAAATTTAATATACATTCTAATAAAAACAAGGGATATATGTATGAACAGCGCATTGAAATAAACACATGACAATTTCTTTGAATATTATTTCTATATATTTTTAAAAATAATTTAAGAGTAGCTCACTAATAAGGAATAAAATATTTCAAAATCGAAAAAATATTAAAACAGTCAGACCACAATGCTTACAAAAAACCTTAAATTTTATGACATTATAATTTTTTTCAAAATACTGGTTAGGGTAGACTCTTCTGATATATTTTTCTGTAATGGAAAACGAGTTTTTAAATATGTATTCCTGCAAATTCGCACGCTG
>JAPMAE010010326.1:0-10224 GCA_036584705.1 Rhyacophila sp. 25_7 | reverse complement strand
TTTTAAACCTATTTTTATATAACGGACTTTCGGCTTTAACGGACACCCCCTCCCCGCAATTAGTCCGTTATATCGAGGTTTTACTGTATGTAGAAATATTCTATGTGCCACCGCCAATACCCTAAATTCGTGTTAAAGTGCCAAAAAAAATATCAAATATTCAAAGATGGACCTGGGTGTAAGAAACATATATATTTTTAAACTAGATACTAATTACGTATCTAACTAAGTGTCGTTTGGTTTCAACTGAAATAGGTTTTTTTAGGTTTGAAAACATTAAAAAAGATGATTTTAGATTGTATGTTTAATCCATTAAGAAGCTAATAAAATAGTGCTTATATGCAAAATAAACGAAATATTCATTAAAACCCTTATATCTCAGATTCAGCTTTTTGGCACTCAGTGCCTATTTTATGTCGTGTATTCAAATATACTACAATGAAATTACTAAATAATCGTTTACAAACATATTTGCAATTACTAAAGTATCATTATGGTAACACAGGTAAACTGGACAGCAGGTTATATTGATTCTACAAAAATGCGGTAAAAGCTATTCAGGGCTCAACAGGGTGGGCAATCAAAACACAATTACGATAGAAATCTCAATGACGTGTTCGTGTGTGAAACACTGGCAGTGGGTCTTTTTTAATAACCGCCTGCGGGTGATTGCCCGCATGTACCGCGCAACTGTAATAAATACCTCCTCTATCATACTATTGGATCACCCATTATTATTCTTGTTTGCGCTTAATAGAACATGGTAACCCTCGTTATAATAAATCTTCAGCAAGTATTGCTTCATTTATTTGTTTGATTAACAAAAATTCGTATGACTACATCAATCATTACAATGAGCATGAAAATATCTTCCTATTGTTATTTTAATCATTATTATCGTAGGTGAGTGGATTGTGGCATCCGACATGCGAGCTGAGAATCACAGGTTCGAGGCCGGTGCTGGTTGAAAATTTTATAAATGGTTATTTATTTGTATTGTAGCCAGAACACAAACCCAAAACGGTTGAGCTAATAATTAACATATATTGTTATTAATGAATAATGAAGAGAAGAGAATAAAAACAAAATGAATATCAAAACAATCGTCATGCTATGAAGATCCCGTATCCTCCACCTCGGAGCGTATGTGGAATTAATATATATATATATATATATTATATTGCGCTATGATTTGTCATGCTCATGGCTGGCTGCACAACCTGATTCAAGGCTTTTTTTATTTCTAGCTCCCTCCTATTGTTGACACCCAATCTTTTCTGTATCTTTTCTGATATTTTCCATCCAGCTCATTATAACGGCCAAGAAGCTGAGTCCTACTCGAGTACCTTCAAATACCTTTTTGAGTGTTTTACATTTGTTACATCTAATAATATATTACAAAATATATTACAAAAACTCAATAATAGCTACGAGTATGTCCGACACACAACGTGACCCACCCATTTAAGTCATCTTACCCTTGAAACATAGATTATACAAAGACTCAATTTCTCCGGAGTTTTGCAAATTACGAGTGAAGATTCTTTCATTTTCTAAGTATTCTAAAGTCTGAATATTCTTATTTTAGAATAACTGCACGGCTGTTTATGGCTTAGGCTCTAAAAATCATATTTCGTAGTAGATTATAAACCTGAAGTTTCCCTACTATCTATTCAGATCCATGGCATGACTGCACTACCATCTTCAAGGCCTTTAGCCTCATGTTTTTTGTTTTCGGGTATTTATACCATTTTTTATTTCTGCATTTCTCGTGATGTTATCTGCCAATCTTTTACATGGGTGACCCTTGGGTGACTTTATATTAGAAATCGTGAGTTTTACAAAACTATTGTGAGTTGAATGAATAAATATATTTCAATCAAATGAGTTTTTATTAACTCTAGCTAGGCAGTGATCATAATAATTTCAATATTTATAATATTTTGGATGTTTTCTTCCCACCACTTACAGCCACGATTATGCGTGGTCGCCTTAATGACAATAAAAGTTTAGATAAACCATTTCGTCCATACTCGCCATGAGGTTAAAATACGACAAATGAATTTGCGTATCCAAAACTGGAATGCTTTTTTAGCTCAGCCGAATTGCAATTTCCAGAAGATGAATTATAAAAAAAATCAAAAGAACGACCAGCACCAAGTTAAGAAATAAATAAAAGTTGCACATACGACCGCGTTCAAAGAACGCTGCTGAAGTTTTCGTGTCTCTTTCTTTCATGGTCAGCATAGTGACCAAAACAACATGTATAGTGATAACACTCGGTTCCCCATGTTGTGAATGAACCAGTTTATCATCAAAAGCAGGCACGCATATAATAAAATGTGCATATAAAATATTCGCTCAGAGGTGCAGTAACTTGTAAGTCCAGAGAGAAAAAAGCTCGTTCAATAAATTAAGAACCGCGTAGTTGTAACACAAAAAGTTTTATCTGTGTTGTTTTAAAGCTTCATTTTTGCAGTGCAGTAACACCTAAGTACCTTCTTATATTGTATAATACAATATATCGATGAGAGCTTTTTACAGTCGGAAATGTATATAATGCGGTCGCGTTTTCGAAATATAAGTACATTTATTTTGTGGTTAATGGTTTATAAAAAAATATGAACTATTTTGAAAATATCAAAATATAGCAGAAGCCTTATCACAATGTAGTAGAAATAAGGATATGCTACAATAATATATTTTGGGAGAACGTTTTTAAGCATAACAATTTTGTACAATTGATTGAAGATGTTTTTCAATACAATTTTATTTATTAATTTTTTTTTAATTACCTTCTTCCTTTTTTTAACCATATCTGCTCCGAAACAATGCATATGGATCTTTCAATGTAAAGACTGTTTTGACAGTTTTTTAGATTAATAATTATCAATTATTAGTTCAACCGTTTTGAGTTCATGTCCTGGCTACGAGTACAATTCAATTAATAAACATTTGAAAAATGGTGCAACCAGCACGAGCTTTGATTCTGTTATTGCCGCTTGTTAGGTGTACGCGCTATCTACTAAGCTAACGAGGACGACTGATTACTTTATTGGACAAATATATATATGAATACTTCGATTATTGCGATTTCCATTCAGGTAGATTACGGTATATAATTTTCTATTAATTAAAAATTACTTTTATTGCGTTTAAAATTTGAATTATTCCAATAGATGTAGTGTTTCGTTTTTATTCAAATGCGCCTTCGCACTACTCATCAGCTATTCATTTGACATTTTTTCTGAATTATCTGTGTAATATTTATTTGTCTTTTTAATGTATATTATATATATATAAGAAAAAGGGAAGAAAATTTCTTCCATATAATTGTACACCAAATTTCATTAAAAAAACTTTATTTATATAGTCTTTTAATGTAAATATTTTTCTATGGAAAACTTCATTTTCTTCTCTATATATACTTTTTTTTCACTTTTCATTTAAAATATAATTATCATCAACATTTACACATATTATTTATCTATGTAGATTACAGCGGATTCAATTACTTAATATATTAATTTTCATAACTATAATAATTGCAATAATCGAGGAATTCGTGTTATTTAAGTTTATAAAAAACGTATTTTCTCTGATGTACAAAACAACTAGTTATGCCATCTTTTGGAAAAAAAATTAAATAGTTTTTAGAAAAATTTCGTGTTATATTTTTTCAGAAAAACCTTGCCGAATAAAAACTAAATAAATAGCTTTTTTTGCTTAAAAAGGCCTACACTTTTCAAAGTAAATACATCTTAAAAAATAAAATGATATATATAATCACTTTACGCTTTTTCATCTAATAGCTTACAATTATTAATTGTAAACATATATTTGGAGATAATCCTTAAAAATCGATTCAGTTAAAATGTTACAAATGAGAGATATATTGCTCATGATCATTAATTATACGAGGTTGAACCATGTTGTACTGATTAAAAAAAAAAACATATTATATAATAGCATTAACCCTCAAAACAACACATTACGATTTACCTTGATAAGAAGTGTAGTCATCTGGAGTGTTACAAAAAACTCAGTCAGTCATAAATGACTATATATATATATATATATATATTGTCTTATACATTAAAATATTATCTTGTTGTTTTATTTTCTGTAAAAACTAACATAAAAACTTTGAAAATAAAACTAATACAATTTACAATAATATCACATACTGAGCATTTTATGCAATAAATTCAATGACATTAATTATAAAAATACTCAGGTTTTTTAATTAGACATACTTATACGGAAACGTCGGCATCTTGAGTAGTCAAATTTAAATATTTAAGGCTTCGCGGATTATAAAAATACTTCATCTTAATAATTATAACAGGCGGCATTTTGAAAATTGTTTGCGAATTGGTGTGGTAAGACATTTTTATTTAAATTTATGCACTTTCCGACATTTGCCAAAATTACCTAAAAATTAAAATGCAAATTTTAGTTAAAAGACCAAACAATATTTTCTTGAGCTAATTATTTATGTAAAGTTTCCGTTGCATGTATAATGCCTCGTTTCATAAATATGTAACTAAATTGCATCATAATTTACTTCAAGCATCGAGTATGCACTTATATTTATATATATATATATATACATATATGAAAGTACTCGTAGTCGATGACGTCACTTAGTATTACATATTATAATAGTGTGAATAATATATATATACTATAACTATAACTAGGAATTATAATATTTAGATAGTTAGTAAATACTTGTAGAGGGAATATCTTGCATACTTGTATTTACAAATACAACTATATCTCATACGGTCCGGGTAAATAGTTCCGCCAATATTCCGAGCTGTGCTTCGGACTAATCGAGGAACTAAATACATACAACAAATTACAATAATTGGTTCCAAACAGAAAAAAACCTGCTGTTGTTCAATAAATAAAGCGATTTTTGAATGTCTCAAATGTATTCTTAAAATTATTTAGAAAAACAAAGGTTTTACTACAAACTACTATTTACTAGTTGTATAATAAAACACTTTTTTTCATTATTTTATCTGCTCCAACACGGACCATACGAGAACTTTACAAAGTAAAAATTTTCTAAACAAATATTTTTTACGCGTATAGTTTATAATTATAAACCGAACAATTTTCAGTCCTGGTTACCTGGCTACAAATATAAATGGATAAACATTTGAAAATGTTATGTGACCAGCACGGGACTTGAATCTACTACTCTAGGATTTTTAGTTGGATGTTTTATTCACTAAGGGCAATGACTAAATTTTACTTCGTCAAAGCTTTTTAGATATCTATTAGTATTATAAATACTACGAAAAGGACATTTCTAATAAATGGAAACAAATTTAATTTGTACTGCATAGATCATTCTTTTTTTAAATCATTTATTAATTACAAAAACGTTAGGAATATCTTTTAATGAAATTATTTTAATAAAAATACATGGATCAATTTTTAAATACACAAATAGTCTTTACTATAGAAGAATACATTAACATAACAATTATACAGCAAATATGTGATCGGAATTTTATCAACTAATTCAAATGTCTTTTATAATATTTATCTCAGCGTATAAGAAATTAAATGTGTCTATGTATAAACTATATATTGCGTTATGATGAGCATAGAAATTGACATTTGAATTGATCACACTGAGTACTGATACTATTTGGCACATAAATAAATGCTAAAAGAATGATTAGAAATCATTCTAGCACAGTTTTTTTTACATAACATACATACATACATACACAAACGAAATCATTTATTTCAAAATAATCATTGTGAACTTTCTGCACACATTCTGAAAAATATTAGATACAGTTAAAGATTGTATCAGTATTCTATCTAACAAAAATATCATTATCAAACAACTTTACATATAAATACTATGTACACAAATTATACATACCTACAAGTTTAAGCGTATTATTTTAATTTACGTCAGTGTTGGTAGGTATATGATTTAAAGAACTTGAAAGATAAATAGCATAGTTTTTTAATCTCGTAGGGCAGCTCAAAAATTTATAGCTTGGTGCAAAGTAAAATCAACTTAGACTTATTGACAGAATTATGTGGTGCGGTTGCTCGCACCAAATTAAACAAACTATATTATAATAAATGATGTGTAACAAAAATAGAGCGCGCTTTGCTGAAAATTTTTAAGTACAGTATATACCGTAATAAATCAGGTGCTTTATGTTTATCGTAGATTATTTAGAAATTATTTTAAATGTATATACATATAATATGTCGATTTAAAATCGGGAAAGTTTGGTCGAACGCTCAGTCAAAAAACTAAAATCCGGATATAATTATGTGACGGTAATAAATCTGAAGAAGAAACAAGAAAAAACTCTACGGGCGTTCGAAGATACGATACTTGTGCCAGTAATCGAACAGTAAGAATTTCAAAATCATACGCTGAGCTTCTCGATCATTTTTTTTATTAATGTGAATATTTTGAGGCCAAAAAGACTCAGGTGGGCGAATAAGGTTGTTACATTTATAAATTAAGAATTCTTACAATGGTTTTGAAAGAACTCCATAAAGTTTTTCAGTCTTTGAATACTTATATCGTCAATAGACTGGCAAAAGGTATTAAGTCAAAAAAATATTGTGTTGACCCAACAATGCAGTTTGATAGATTTTCGCACGCTCTATCACAGCTTAACCATATTTTTTGTAATTTTTCTGTAATACTTAAATGTCAACAAACACCATTAAGTGGATATTAAATATTTTATTACAAGCAAAACACAATAAATAAACCGACTAAGGATTTTTTGGTTGATCAGATTAAGTGTTGATGTGATTGATAACCCACAATGAGACAGTTCTGTAATAATCGCATTTGAATGTTCCTTACATATTTAAAAATATACTGAAAAGTAAGTTGGGGAGATGAAAAAGATTATTTTTTAGCACCTATAGATTTTTCAAAAAAAAAAATTTGAATGAGGAAATGTAAAACGATTAACAAATAGAATAAAAATCGAATAAAATTAAATTTTACCTAAGTATGGGTTATCAACATTCTACACCACGCCTCTCATATGTTGTGATTCTGGAAAATAACGTCAACAAGACTTTCTCTAACATAGTATTGTTAAATGTATGTAAGAAACTCAAACTTTAAAAATCAACTGTCTCAAACAGTCTTTTTTTACTTAAACGCCTTCTGCCAGTATCGACGATATATGCAGGTGGTACCAGTACTTGATTAACTCTTAAGTAAAGTAATCGCGTGCTTAGACATCAAGAAAAAGAGAGGCACCACAGAAATTTTACAGAGCCATTTGCAAATGTTGATTTGAATGTATTTACAATACATTTTGGAGCTCAAATAATTGCCAAAAAAAATGTTTAATGGACCATGACAACGACAGTGAAACTCTTCCGTCTTTAAAAGATGGAGAAAATTATAATTTAGCCAAAGATCCAGGATTGTGGCTTTAATTTTTTTTTTGACGGTGTGGCTTATCGGATCGTTTGTGGTGCCAGTAACTGACGAAAACCGCAATAAGCCATTTAGCAAGTTTTACCTGCATTTTAGTAGTGGCAAATTTTTTATTGGATGTATAAAGAGGCACTAAAATTAGTTAGTGCTTGGGGTATCTAAGGGTGTAAATCAAGCCCTGGGTGGTGCCAATATGAAAAATTAAATGTACGCGAGTGGAAGAAAATAATTAGAGATAGAATAAGCTGAATGGTGGTTTTGTAGTCATTCATTAATCTTTATGAATTCTTACGCTATTAAGTGAGCACAAGAGAATATATTCGAATAGTTTCTGAAGTATTAAAACGGAAGAAAAAAATAATTTTGAATACTTAAAACACTCTTAAATCACATGCGATTATCTAAGTACAATATACTTTCAAATAAATTGAGCAAAATAATACAAAGTAATGTCATATTTAAACATAATTTGCAATATATTTCATTGAATACGTTAATTGACTGATTACGTGCCAGAATCAAGTTAACTCGCATAATATAAAACGTAGTTTGCTAAACGAATTTTATTTTTTTGCATTATTTAAAATATGAAAACAGACATATGAATATAATATGATCATGACATAGAAACATTCAATATATTTTTAAAAGAAATTTTATATGGTTATATTATATTTTCCGTTAAAAAATTATACTTGCTTAGTTGTGATATAAAGTCTAGCACAGAAAAGGCTAATGCGAATATTATTCGAATAGTTACTCAACTATTCGAGTATCGAATAGTAGAAAAAGTCCGAATATATTCGGGTGTTTAATATTCGATTATTCTGATTGGAACAAGTGTGTATTACATATATATTATTTTTTCATAACGCACAACCAATCATTGTGTGAAAGATTTCATTACAATCACAAGTAATTATTTTTGTATTAATAAACATACTCGTAAACTATGTATACAACATAAAACATTAAAGCTTGTTCATGTTCAGGTCATATATCTGAAGTCACCTAGCATTGGTAAGTATATATATTCGTATAACTCGAACAACATGACTGGTGTGGCATGTCTTGGTTTACTATATAGCTCAGTATTTACTGCGTACAAGGGATAGGATCTGAATAGAAACAAGGTACGAATAGGTATGGACAGACTCCGGGTGAGAACAACAATGAGATATTCAGGTACTCACACGATTAACAACCTGACAGCTAAGCTATTTTATTGCTTCTTTATTCATGATTACATTGAATTGAGATTTGGACATGATCATACCTACCATCAACTTATAAGGCCGTAAAAAATAATTTGTTATAGAGATTTTTTTAAAATCTCTATTCAAATAATTCATAACAATACCGTTCATATGGTGTTTTCATTGATTTATGTATAACATATTGTTATTCACTATTAGGAAGTTACTCAGCGATCATTATTTTATTTGGCCACACTTTCCAGTGGGTTTTAGTACACGTGGAGATATTCTAAACTATTTATATTACAATAATAATTATATTTGTTCATTCAGATGACATACTTTATTATCAAGTAAATTAAGCGGACCTTTTTAAATTTAAATTTAGTATTTAATTTTTAAAGAAAATAATTTAATTTTAAATAAAATTGATTTGTTCACCACTTGTTTCAATTATTTACTGTACGTATTGTCTATTTTGTTTTTATAAACAAATACATTTTTTATAAATATATTTTTCTTTCATTGCAGATTTACAATATTTTAGAAATATTACAAATAAAAACAGTTAATAATAATAATAATAATTAATTTTCCCTTCTCTCACTCCTTGGTAGAAAACTTTTATATTGATAAAAAACAGTTTTATGTTTAAAATATGTTTAAAAACTATGTTCATATTTCAATTAATTATTATCTATATTTATGTAAATTTCATATTACTTTAACTATTTATAACTAATGTACCTAATACAATAAGCAAATAAACAATATAATTAAATAATTTTTTATTCTCTGTGTGTAAATATATTAATAAAATTTTACATACTTTTTCACAAATATGTTTAAGAATCCACGATTAATTTTTGAACGATTTCTCATAAAGTCACTCCTAATGGCTCAGTAGACAATGTATCATTATGTCAATCTATGAATTGCGTGTTTAAATCTTAAAATCTTGTACAATTAATTTAATAATCGCAATCTTTCATGTTTATTTTGTGTCAGAACGAAAAATCAATTTATTGACTTAAATCTTTGTTATCCGTAAAAGGCAATCTTCAGATAATGACGAACGTGCTCAGTTTTAGAAATAGCGTAGTGATAACAATCATTAAAAATTTATGTGTTATTGCTAAAACTAACATAAAATATGCACTTTTTTTATCAACTTAATCGAACTACCATCCAAACAGTATTTTTCCTCATTGTATAATTATATAAATGTATAAAATTATGTTTTTACAATTTAATTTGAATTTGCAGATGTTACAGTTTCAAAATTCGAGTAATTTCTCAAAGCACCCGTAAATTATCATGTATTTTTTATTATAAAAAATATTGAGAAGTGAAAAGGGTATTTAAAATTAAAAATATTGAAGGCAGAATTGTCATTTTATTTTAAGTTTCTGTATTTTCATACATACATTTGTAAATGACACTCCAACGATTAATACATTTATAAAATCACTACTACATCTTTGTTACGATGTTTTTTACTCACTAGCTTATAATCGAGAAGCAAATTGAGCCAAATGATTGTTAATTTAAAGTCACACACTTTTGTAT
>JAPMAE010010317.1:0-10228 GCA_036584705.1 Rhyacophila sp. 25_7 | reverse complement strand
CAAAGCCAACATAACCCATGCCATCGGTCAAATTCAGCCTGATTTATGCGCCAGAAAGACCCTTTATTAACATTGTGATTTGTTAAAAAAAAACGTATTTTTTTTATTGATTAAGAAATAATAACTTGTTTGTAATAAAAACAAATGTTAAATACCGATAATTGGAAATGTATTACCGCACAAAGTAAAAGCTTTTGACAATATTACAAATTGATTTTTTGTAATTTCGAGTAGTATATTATTTTTTTCGCCGTAGAATTTTATATATATTTTTTTGTACTATTAGGTGAATTCAATTGCATCAAATCTCCATTAAAAAATGAAAATAATAAGATACGACATATTGCCATAATTACGTTGATATGCTGTCTAATATAACAAAGCGTTTATTGTTTTTAAAAAATGGGTCATTACTTTATGTTGAAACAAACTTTTGACTATTTTAAGTCTTATTTATATTAAAGTTGCTTGAAACTATTCTCAATTTGAAACATGGTGAAAACCGACATAGTTGGTTTTTATTATATTTATATCGATCGTGCTTAAGCAAAAGGAATTAATCCTCTCAGAACAAATTTTACAAAACGTTTTTAATGATTTAATTTACATTTACACAGAGTTAAAGGGCATGATGACCAATAAATTGGTGTTTTATTTTCCTGATCTGATAATTAAAAAAAATATTAAAAGAAAATCAATAAATTTTAAGGAAAATGCTTTTTTCCTTTCCACACAAACTTTAAATTTGAATTTCGATAATTATTCGGCATTTTTGGCTTAATTTCTTTTGACGGAACACGTATATTTAGTTGTATACATTGTGATTCTCAAATAAAATCACTTTTCTAAAAACTGAGTGTCAAGAATTTTTGCCTAAATAGGATCGATATATGTATCGTTCATCCAGTGTAATAGTGGTGCAATTCTAAAAATGCCTCGAATTGTCTTGTTGTTTTTTTAATGCATAAACTTAAACTTGCTTTTGAAAAGACTCATTATTTAGGTAATTGAGAACCAACATCTCCGAAAAGAACAAGATGACTCTGGAGCTCGCAAGCAGACTAATGAGCGGAAATGCTGTATTTTTGCATTAAAGAGTCTATTCAGGTCCAAAATCTTGTAAAAGAAAACCGAATTCCGGATTTATAATGTGACCGTATAATCTATAGTTTTGTATAAATGTGAAACTTGGAGCCTGGCGGAGAAACAAGAAAAGGCCATACAAGTATTCAAAAATAATATACTTGGACCAGTCAAAGAAAACCAAGGATTTCGTATCCGTACTAATGCTGAGCTCCGCGAGCAATTTATCCCCGATATAGTAAATTTCTTGATAATAAAGAGACTCAAATAGGTGGGTCATGTTATAAGGTGTGATGAATCTAAAATCTAGAACTCTTAAGTGTTTGAATCATCTCCAGTAGGCACTCGACCCATCGGTCGTCTCAAAATGAAATAGGCCGATAATGTGCAAACATGTTAAGTGTGAATAACTGAAGAGTGAGAAAGTTAGAGACGGAGAGGCCTAGAGGGAGGTTGTGCAGTCGGCCGTGGACCTGAATGGATCCTATCGCCAATTTATAATTCTAAACTTAAGTTTGTCAAATAAAACGCAATTTTCACCAGTATATTATTATCATTAATTTAACATAGAATTCTATAACTTACTAACTTACTAACTTAATTAATAGAATTATATTGAATGATAAATTAAATTATTTATCAATAGATTCCTGTTAATTAAATATGTACTCATTTCCGGTTTTTACATTGAATTAACACGTAAACAGTTAACCGAGTAATATAATAGATTTGGATTATTCCATGCTTGATCTCTAATATCATATTACGTCTTAGATTGTGAATAATTTATAGTCGCTTAAATAATAAATTATATATTGTACACGATAATAACAGAATATAGCTAGAACAAGCCGCATTCTATGAATTCAATCTGGTAAGATATCTAATCACGCGGTTATCCCTTTACAAGATATTGGTTTGGTTAATAGTGTAGTGATGTAATCTACCACTACAACGGCTCATAATCTTGCCGGTAGGGTTTCTAATCTAAAACATACATAATTTATATATTTCTCATGCAATAAACACTTAGGATGTCCTAATATTCAGTGACGTATTTTTATTTAAAATAAACTGACTATCCAGAAAGTAAGTTGCGTGTGGCTACTAAACAAAAACAAAACGTATATATATGTATATTTTTTTAAAGTTGCATTATCAATTATAAACCTTAAACTATTTGGCCACGCTAGAACTTTAGTACATTATGAGGTTTTTAAATAATGGAAATAATAATTGTAACAATACTTAAAACGCAAACGCGTCCATTTTGAATGCAAACAATCTGTGCCTTTCTGTGGTTCAATTTTCGCCGAACGCATCCAATTCTTGCCAAACTTGTCAGACCAGTATGAGCCTTACACATTGACCCTGTTTAGGTAAAGCGGGTTAGACCTCATAGTACGAGTTTAACAGGATGCACAAAAAATCTGTTTTAATGATTTTTAGAGAAAATTATATCAACGTAATCTTGAAGTGCGTGATGACTAGTAAATTAGTATTTTAATTTCCTGATTTGATAATTCAATTTCTTTTAAAAATGAAAATTATTAAACCTGAGAGAATTTTTATAATAATTCGAATCATTTTCGGCTTGATTCCTTTTGGCAGAACTTGTAATTAATTACGAGAAGTTGTGTATATTGCGATTTTTAAATAAAAGCACTTTTCAAAAAACTCTTTTGCCTAAACAGGGTTGACATGTATCAATTGATTCCTTCACACTACTTCCAGTGATCATTTCCAGTCTGTCTTTTAAAACATCTATAAGAAAAAATAGATAATAAAAAATTCCTGAACTAAAAAATGGAAGGAACATTAAAATTTTTATGACAGAAAAATTTTGTCGTTATATATTATTATTTATTAAAATAATAATTAAATACTTTGAACTATAGAACAAATGTATTAATTTTGTCAAAATAAATATACAAAAGAAAGTAATCAATGCAATATGATTGCTTCCCACCGACGATTGACAGCAAATAAATCTAAACACCAAACTTACCTGAATCTTGATAATCAATTATAGTTTCTATACATTTTAGAACGCCCTATGAATTGTTATATATATACCGCATTCTATACAAATATATTACGTTTTAATAGAGGTACCAAATATCCATATGATGTTTATGTGCAAAACCATAGCTAACTTATTACAAACTAAGATTGTAGTTGAATATGTTCGTATTGAATTTCGTATATATCTAATTTTCAAGCGCAAATGTGCATCATTGGTAGACACAAGCCTTTGCACATTAACTGTATCAATCGTTGCTTAAATACCTGAAAGATAAACTAGTGTTGCTTATGGATAAAACGGTTAAATTCTCTCAAGCTATGTCTGGGACTCACAGTTATACTCGGCTAAAACCAAATGCCACCTTTTCAATGCTTGTATACAGATGGTGCTACTCTATGGCAGCGAATCATGACAGCTTACGAAGTCTCAAAATAACCGTTTACACAAAATAGATGCTTGCAGCAAATTTTGGCGGTGATGTTGCAAGGGAATAAACCATGCAGCCTCTCCTCACATCCAAAGTAAATATGAGGCGTTAGACTCGGCTTACTGTTGAGTTGAAAATTCCCGAATTGCATCTCAACCTGGCACGCTTCTTCTTCAAACCAACCCAATTCCAGATTACATAAAACCAGTCGTAATTTTTAATATAATATATAATTTCTGGAAAAAATAAATGAAACTTTGCTTTTTTTCACCATTAAATATAACTGAATAGTCTTAGACATTAACATTTTATAAGTTAACTTTTATATAACATATTAATCGTTATAAATTTCGTATGACTTCTTTAGTGAAGCTACTACAAATATTATTATCCATATTTACTTTATTTTAGGTGAAAGATTTATACGTATGAGTATTAGCCTGTCCAGGAGTATAGACGCGCATATATATCCGCTCAAAATTCGCTTCGAAGAAGTATAGACGTATATGTACGTCAAGAAACTATTCGTTTATATAATTTATGTATCAATTAAACATTATACAACAATAGTACATATTGCATACGTTTAATAAAATTCAAAATTTAAAGCTAGATTCATGAAAAAACTTTCACCAAATTGTGCGACCTTAATTAAAAAACTCACTCCTGAAGAGGTTAAAGACGAATCAAACTTTAAAATATAAACGTATATTATTAAAAATGATTGTTTAAATAAGGATTATTTTTTTATTTCATAAAAAATGTTTCTGGCGGTATACCATCAAATTTTGTGAGTACTCAAGCTTCTGAGCCACATGTCAAGATTGAGCAAATATTTATAAATCAGATGTTTTGCTTTTGTTTAACATATTTTAATGCCTAATCAGAAAATATTTTGTTATTTCCAAAAATTAATTTTAAATAAATAGTGTACGGTATGTGGGAAATGTTTAGGACATGAAAGAAACGAAACTTCAAAGGCAAGATACACGACCTTAAATTCCTCTTTAGACCTCGTGCCGTGATGTTTGACATACTTAGCGAAAATGCTCACTATCCCTTTTCCCGGTTGTTTCCTGAAATTGTCTTAGCCACCTTTTTGAAAATTACGAAATTGGTATATCGTAATCTCGACTGAAGGCTCACTACGGCGATGCCACACCTCCGCGAGCACCTTCATCAATCAAGTGTGACGCGATTATTTTGGAAACCACCCACCAACCCAGCGAATGTGTTTGTCACCGAAATTGACATTTATGTAATGTTAGTCGTGTCATATTTCGAGACAGCGTGTCTGTTCGTGTGATTGTTTTACTCAGAAATGAAAATGGGTTTACACTAAAGCGATGCTTAAGTACTACGCTTACATATCGTCGCTATACTGGCAGAAGGCTTTAAGTCAAAAAAGACTGTTTTAAAAAAAAAAAAATTTAAAGTTCGAGTCTCTTACATATATTTAACGATAATATCGACCGTGTTTAGGTAAAAGAGTGTAACCCACACAGAACAAATTTTACAGGAGGCGCAAAAAACATCATATTAAAACAAACTTGAAGTACACGATGACCAATAAATCGGTGTTTCATTTTTTCGATCTGATGATTAAGAACATTATAAAAGAAAAATCATTAAAATTAACGTTTGATGTTTTTTTCTTTCCATACAAACTTAATAGATCGTTCTTTTTTCAAAATCTAAAGCTGAATTTTGATAATATTTCAGCATTTTTGACTTAATTTCTTTTGATAGAAAGTGTATTTAGTTTTAAGTTAATTGTACATTGTGATTTTCAAATAAAAACATTTTTCAAAAAACTGAGGCTTAAGCTCTTTTGTCTAAACAGCGTCGATATGTTAGATCAACTGTAACTCTAAGTCTTTTTAACGTTTTTTTTCTTGAATTAGAATATACTTAGAAATACTTGATCTGATCGGGCAAATAATCTTTAGTTGGTTTTTCGATTAATAATATATTCAATATCGACTCAATAGATAGTGGCATTTTAAATTTAGGGAAAAATACAAGGAATATGGCTAAGTTTGTTTTACCAGATGATAGAGCGTGCAAAATTCTACCAAACTACTTTACTAAGTCAAAACAGTATTTTTTTGACTTAACGCATTTTGCCGGTATAATAACGATATATTGTTATCCATTTCTCACGATCGGTGTACATATTTATATCATATATACTTGTAACACACTACATATCACTGTATATTTAAGTTTCATTAATACTAATTGTGCCCCGAAAATAATCCTCGGAATTATCGTAAAATGATTTAGATTATTCAATATTTCTTACTCTAGACAAGTAGTCACCAAACTAAGGTTCGCTTGTAGATTCTAAGCCCCTAAAGATTTTTATTCACCTCTCTGCTCATTCTCATCTAAGATAAGAAATAAAGAAAAGAAAGTATTTTACAATTGAAACAAAAGGACGTGGTATCTACCGAGGTCAATTTCAAGGCATTTAGTAAATTTGCGGCGTCTTACGGGGAGCACTTTTGTGTAGACTCCCAAAGTAAGTCGTCGGCCATGCTGATGCCACTGCGGGGTGCATAGGGCACCTCATGTCAACATGAAACTGAAGACGAGGCAGACTGATAGTTAACACTTT
Organism: Rhyacophila sp. 25_7; assembly: GCA_036584705.1. Classification (NCBI taxonomy): domain Eukaryota; kingdom Metazoa; phylum Arthropoda; class Insecta; order Trichoptera; family Rhyacophilidae; genus Rhyacophila; species Rhyacophila sp. 25_7. The sequence continues at coordinate 4,072 of JAPMAE010010317.1, read as the reverse complement.
CATTGTATTTTTTTTAAATTTTAAGCACTCACGTGCATAGTTATACAGTTCCATGTAAGTCTGAAACGAGCAGTTTAAAAGTCAATATTTGAGAAATAAAATAAAAACATTGCTTTCGTGAAGGGTCAAGAATGTGACCGCGCACAATCACGGGTGCAAGTACTGGCAGGTAAGTGGAGTGTCCTTCAAAACTTGAAACAAAACACGTACTTTCTTCATCATTAAGTGTGTTTTAGTTAATAAATTCCGAGTGCACGTTGAGCGATAATATTCTGTGTACTCAAGATTTTTTTTACACATATAGTACTTTTAAACTAATAAATAATTCAAACGTTTAATCGGGACAATATTTCGCTTAATAGAGACATCAACAGACATTTGATTACCGTTGTTAGATAAACACGATTAAGTCCGGCGAATACAATCTGTAGCATTATTCTACTTTCTAACTATAATTTATTATTGTTTTTTCATCCCATTTTATATAACATGTATACAATTTTTATATTTTCGTTCGATACTTAATTGATATTTTCTTTTAACCATATCCGCTCCGAAACGAAACGTATCTATCTTCACGATGTAAAGATTGTTTTGACAGTTTTGTTAATAATTGTCAGTTATTAGATCAACCATTTTGGTCCAATATATCCTTTCACAAATCGTTTCAAATGCACGTGAAAAAACTTGTGTAATTTTTTTCCAGCTATGGAATTCGAACTCTAGACCCTCGGTTCGTGAGTTGGATGCGCTATCCACTCACCCACGAGAGTGACAGTACTCAATATAATATGTCAAAACCTGTACAAATAAAGAGATTTTTTGTTGGAAAGCCGCTAGTATAGATTCCTATTTAAATAAGGCGACTTATAGTGTTTGATATCCAATAATACCTACTTCAACAAAAATAACAAAAACATTTTCTAAGCCAATGATAAAAGGTAATGTCTAAGTTTAATTTTCTTTGCCATCGTTTTGTGTTATCTTAACATTACGTTAACACTATAATTATATCAACCATTAAATTTAAAACAAAAATGAATATTTTAATTTAAATTTTTAGATGGACTATATTTTGAAGATTTAGGATAAGTGAAATGCTTCAATTTTGACTTAAAATCCAAAAACTATATAATGATCCCCTAGACCAGTTGTTTTCGACCAGTTCTAAGTCACGGACCACTTTTTACTATAAAAAAAATTTTAGACAACAAAACTCATATGCGGACATAACTTTTATTACAAATTAAACAGATTTCATAACGGTTGAAGAAACAATAATTTAGGAAAATATTATACATATATGTATGGAATAATTGTAACAAAAATTACTTTTAACAATGGAATTTATTTTGTAATTTCGCGATGCACTTTTTTCAGTTTTCACTATTTCGTGGATTTTTTGGTTTTCATAATTTTTTGCAGAGTACTTCCAACAAGCTTCATAAAGTACCGGTTAGGAGCCACTGCCCTAGACCAGGAGTCGGCAGTTTGTCAAGTAAGAAGAGCCAAATTGTCATGGAAACAGGATAACAAAGGTACCAGAGAGACACGTATGTGTAATATACATGTGTATAGGATATGGATTTTAAGGGAAAAAAGTTCGAGATGTTTTATTTAAAAAATTAATTAGAACGGTGTCCATGCATCGCTTTTGATAGCTTTACTATATATATCTGGCAAATAGCTTTTTATTTTTAATTGAATACATGATGGAAATTTTCATCCATTATTCTGCTTCTAACTTTATTTTTTATTTGATTCATAGTTGAGAATGTTTGTTCGCATAAATATATAGATAGAATATCATAGTTTTTTTATGCATCATCTGTGTCAAGCAAACTATTCCATGTATCAAATATTATTGTTTCTATTTTTGGCAGTTGTTTTAGGCAGTCGGTAATATTATGGTCCATCACAAAGTAAAAAATACCTTCAAAAATTTGATGTGTAAATTAAAAAAAACTATTTACCGTGGATTTGCCCTTATTGTAAAAACCTTCAAACATTTGCAAATCAACGTGATAAGTACACACACATGCAGACGAAATCGAAACACAACAACCATCAACTAAGGTTGAAGCTTAACTGTTTGAACCGATCGCTGACCGTCTCGTACACGTGCATGCTCGTGCTTGCGTCGACACGGCTAAAGAGTGGTAGAGTATCCCGTACAAGTCGAAGTTTGTTCGGCGGCTCTATCTCATAAACTCATAAGTTATAAGGCTCATTGAGATGGGGTGAGATTTGAGTTTATGCCCAAAGAGCTGCATGTGGCTCGCGAGCTGCTTCTACCGACCTCTGCCCTACGATAAACTTGCTATAAATATTTAGTGTGCAAAAATTTTACATCCTCTATTGATCTGGGCCACATGCTTTCTTTAGGTAATTTACTATGAAGTAGTTGTGCTAGCAATCAACGTGTACCCGTAGATAATGGACTAAAGGCTCTATTTTAGTAGTAAGACTTAATTATTGAGATGGGTTTATATGTTGACAGCTCATCTACACGCATTGTACTCACTCGTACTATTTGAGCGAAAGCACTAGGCCGAAACAGACATTACATGGACAGGCGTTGATTCAGTTGGTCTTAACAGTCAATCAAAGCACTCTCTGCTTAAAATAATCTTTTTGACGAACTCAACGTAAATCTCTGATATTGAGAACCCTTGGCATATTCACCGATCCATATGAAAGAGGCCTGGTAGACCATTTAATTACTATCAGTTTATGTTTGGAATATATAAGTTTTGGGATTGTTTTAATATGGGACAATCCTTTCAAGTTGGAGTAAAAGTCCTGGGAGTACCTTGGTTACTACAGTGATAAATTTACAAAAAATGTAATAAATATATATAATAGTTATGTATCATGATAAGAAAATGAAACAAACATAGTATACCGATTCTAATTTTATTTTCACAGAAACCAATCGAAATTGAAATCTTATTGTATTTTAACATATATTACTTAGATTATTAAAAGAGAAACTTACACGAATAGTATATTGCTGTCGGCAGGTAAGTGAACAGCGCATTGCATGGTCAAGTTAGGGCCGCGTATTTGATTACCGTTAATAAAAAAAAAATGATTTTTTCATGTACATTTCAAACCACAGTATTCAATCAATCCAAAATATTCTCCCCTGAACAAACTCTACGATTTGATCGAACCCAACGTGCTCTGACTCGTAAAAATACCGCGGTGTGCCTAGCCGTGAAGCAAGAAGACCCTCAGTTACTGAGATGCTGAGTCAGCTGACCAGTAAACGAAGAACTTACTTCTACGCTTCAATCATTCTTTCATAAGATAATAGCAGAGATTCATAAGGTATTTTCTTAGAAACAATTAAAATTTTAAATTATGAATTATGAATTAGCTGTAATGCGCTTGGTTGGTGAGCCCTATGTTTAATCCAAGAAAGATAATATTCTTATATCGTCAGTATACTGGCAAAAAGCTTTAAGTCGAAAAATCACCGTCTTGATCAAATAATGCAGTTTGGTGGATTTTTGCACGCGCTATCGCGCTAGATGGTAAAACAAGCTTAGCCATATTCCTTGTACTTTTTCTGTAATATTAAAATCTCGCCACCTATTTCTTTTTAACTTAAACTTGAAACATTCGGCGGAGTTGCGAGATGCCAACGTGACATGGGAGAATGCAAGAGGACTGGCCAGTGACAGGGGTCATGGAGGCAGTATGCGGTATCCATATGCTCCGACTAAGAAGTGTGACATGGGAAAAAAGAAAGAAAACTTAAAACTTACAGTCCCAGTTACTCTGGCATATTTTAAATGTATATAAGAAACTCAAACTTTAAAAATCAAATTTCTCAAAAAAGACATGTTACAGGTTTTTTGACTTAACACCTTCTGCCAGTATAATGACGATGTTAAAGTACGCAATCATACGTATCTTTAGATGGTTTAAAAGTATTATAAAACATTACTTCGTTAACTTTCAAAGTTCTTGGTAAAAGAATTTTAGTTTCATGCAAAACAAATGAGACCCGGCCAATTTGTTCGTTTAAAATTTAAATTTAAATTGTTAAATTGTTAATTAAAAA
>JAPMAE010010316.1:0-10228 GCA_036584705.1 Rhyacophila sp. 25_7 | reverse complement strand
ACATTTATTTTTTACGAGTAATAGTTGTTAATTATTAGCTCAACCGTTTCGGGTTTTTATCCTGGCTATATTACAAATAAATAAACATTTGAAATACTTTGCGACTAGCATGGGCCTTGAACCTTACTAAAAATATGTACTATCCACTAATCTAACGAGAGCAACCATTTTTATAACATTTTATAGCAGTTAAAAAAATCTCTATTTTTATAACAAAAAAGTTAAACTTACATCTGAAATTACTAGGATCGCTTCAATATAAAGCATATGCTCAAAGCAAGAATGGAAATATAATACGAATATATTATATAAATAGATTTGCGGTGTTTTCGTTAGATAAATTATTTATTAAAAACTGAATAAATTACCATTGGGATTATATTCGTATCTGCATCAATTTATAATTATTGAAAATAATTATAAAATTTATAATTGAGATATTTATATTTAAACAATCTCTCGTAAACACTAGATTTTTTAAATGGGGGGAAAAAATAATGACAGGAGAGATGAGAGAAGAGATTGGATGGATCATAATATTAAAATAATATTTGTCATCAAGGGGAAAATACCTCTTATATGGCAAAATTCTAATTGGTTATTACAAATTAAAAAGTGATTTTTAAAAGTGAAGAATTATAATTAAAAGTTCTAAAACACGCTCTGTAGTTTAAGATGCAAGGTGTACGAGTATGCAGATTGGAATTTTTTTCAATCGGTAGTTGAAATTTTATACAGTGTCATATTTACGAGTAATTTGACCACATGGAAAGTATTTTTTTATTAACAACAATATATTGATAAATGCTCACATATATAACTATGGTAATACAATTGATGGAAATATGTAGTATAATACTCACTGAAGAATAAATTTTTATAAGTGTTCAATTATTTTGATGAGAAATCATCTTTTACGCTTTCTTCTACTTATTTTATTAATATATTATTTACTATGGATGTATAAAATCAATTGATGAACGAGTATATAAAACAGCTTTACAGAAAACCACTTTTTGTATATCCGGTACTAATCTTATCATTTATTGAAAATAAAGTTTTAATGCAAGTTCGTCGTTTCATCTATGCTTTTAACAAACGTGGAAAAAACTTTAGTCTACTGAATTCCAGCCTCACCAACTTTACAGTGCATATAAAAAAAAATCACGGTAAACATTTTTATATGCGGGCATTATCGAATATTTGTAGAATGTGTAGTATATTAATATTCAACACCACTATTGTTTTAATAAAATAATATTTAATGTATTTAAAATATTGTTATAAAAATACGTGTATGTATTTGTTTATTCCAGAAAAAACTTTTTATATATTATATTAGCAAATATTAGAGCTTTATGTACAAAGTTTACAAAAATACGTTTATTATCATAGTGTACTACTGTTTATTAGCGAGCAATATAGCGCATCAACATAGTGAATGTCTTGAGGGCATAGAGAACGGTTTTTTTACCTAAAATCTATATAAATAAATTGATGATACATTATAAATTGAAGTTTTTGCTGTGTATATTTTTTTCTATTTTTATTCAATAGTTTTTTGACATTTGTATAATACTGTTAATGAATTAATAACCATGAAATTACGGTTTTTTTTAATCGTTTTAGTATCTTTTAGAAACCACTAAACCACGATAGAAATGTTGAATAATATTATACATATAAATTATACTATAAAGTGATACTCAGATAAGCGAAAATGTTGTAAGATGCGATGAATCTAGAACTCTCAGGAAAGTGTTCGAAGCAACTCTAGTAGGCACTCAACCTATCAGTCATCCCAGAATGAGATGGGCCGGTAACATGATTAAAGATGCAAACATATTTAGTTTGAATTACGGGAGATAGATAATTAGAGACAAAGAGGTTTGTAGGAAGGTTGTGCATTCAGCCATAGGCATGCATGAATTGAAATTTAATAAATTTTATATTAAAGCAACTGAATATTTATAAAACGTTGTCAAATATATAATTTTACTTATTGGATATAAATTTGGTTTCAAATCTGCCATACTATTTGACTTACTAGCGGTCAATTTATTGAATGAAAATTACTTAAATTCGTTGATCAATCAATAGTTCAATAACTAGTTTACAATTTCTGTTAAATATTGTAATCCAATTTGACCAAGTACGTAGATAAGCTTTCAAATAGAATATTCTTTCTCGAGGAGTGTTAGAAGATTACAGCTGCGGTTGTTACGAATAATTGAGAAAGGAAAGCACATGAAAGTCATACCAAAATTTGAATATGTGAAGAATAAATGAGAATAATAAATACTTATTGAAGATATACAATACTAAATGACATCAAAATTACGTTAAAAAATCTCTGTATACTACCAGTATATACTTGTATAGAAAATATTTATTATTATAATATTTTGTTGCTTATCTTAGGTGAGTAATCAACGTTTCCGTTCGTCAAGTCAAAAGTCATTATTTTGAATCCGATAACGAGCAAAATTTCTACAGATTTTTTATGTGGTTTTTAAACAAAGACGGATTAAAGTGATTTAGCTAATAATTAATAATTACTACTTGTAATGAAAATTTTTAAGCCAATGTTTATAGTGTGAAAAAAATTCTATTTTGGAGCGAATATGGATAGAAAAATACATGTGTCTTCTGTTTTATATGTAGAGTTTAGGTGTACAATTACTGTTTTATTTTTGTTTAACCTTGAATAGAAGTAAAAACTATTCATTATTATTCACATTATTGATAGGTAGTTATATATATTGAGATATAAACGTTGAGAATTAACAAAATTTGTATGTTTATGAACTTAACGAATCTTATTTTTATTTGGATGTTTAAATTGTTAATATATTTCTTTAAAATTCTTCAAAATAACTCAATTATGAATTATCAGGGTTTAAACTAGAGATAAAATATCTTTTAATGCTGTGTAGCCGCATTTACTAAATTATTATTTGCTAGATGTACTTTTATAGCTCTATAAGGCCACATTGAATAAAAAACAATAATATTTTGTGCTGAATGGCTATATTTTTCCCTTCATAAAAAAACAATTATAATTTGAATGAAAAACCTATAATTAAAGTAGATTAAAGCGTATTTTTTATAAACAAATAAGGATTCAATAATTCAACGTGACCCAATACAGGACATATTCTCGTATGTATACATTTAGTCATAAGGCAGAAGAGCTTAGAAGATCGCACACAACCTTAAAATTACAACTTTTTACTTTTAGTTTAAGCGTTTTTATCTTTTTATTAATATCAAATAGACAAATGTATTTTTTTTAAATTCTTTCATTTGGATAAGTTCAATTTATATTGTACTTTATATTTAAATAGTGACAATTTTGCTTTTGATTACTTTAATATAAGTCAAAAACCAAAGATGATATCCCATAAAAAAATCGTAAAATAATATTATTTTTAATTATTTATCTTACTTGTATTCAACGTATACGATTTCGGTTTGTCAGATATATTTCAAAAAAAGTTCATTTTTTAAAAGTATTATATAGTCGTACATAACAATATAATGTAATCATTGAAAGTTTTTTTACCTTTTAAAGATGTTGACGTACGATTTTCGTTTAAAATATTATGACTGCAGAACAATACTTTATTCATTACGCGCCTAAAAAACTAGCCTATTTTCCTACGAAATGAGGTTATCAAAACAATGTCGCGACTACAATAAATCGAAAGCTTAAAGTACGTGTCACATTTTTACGTAAAATATGTGTCGTAAAAAAGGAATTCCACTGTAAACCTCCCTTCTTCCACCTGTTTTTAACTGTAGAAAGTTATGGCTAATAATTCAACCCTTGTTTAGTATGTTTGCATGATTACCATTTGCCTCAAGACACTCGTATTTTAATAAATATATTATTACTGAGTATAGCGTGACGGGAATTTATGAAAAGCCGGTTTCAGTCACAGCTCGCATAACAAATCACCTGATAATGAGACGTGTAATATTTTTTAGTTGACACGGTTAGTTTATGTTGCATAAATAAATAATATTTAATGTCTTCAATACAAGGTTTTCATGCATTCAGTCAAAGCTCAAATTATTAATAAATCATTCAGTTTGTCTTTTAAAGCCTAGATTTTGATACATATATACGTCATTATTGGTGTAAATATTATACGTAATTGAATATCATTATGCTAACGAAATCTACTATTATTTAATTGAAAAATTTGTTATGTAAATGATAATTTGTCATATATGTACAATATATATAATAAAACTTCCTGAAACTACAGAATACAGGTTATAATGTAGGAGTATATAAGATACTAACGCCTATCAAAGTGATATTTTTATTGAAACCAAAGTTATTATTCAAAAACAATAAAGTACTACATAAGGTTAGTAAAGTACTCTATAAAGTAATACATAAAAGTAAATAATAGCACTAAATTATAATTTACTTTTATGACAATACCTGTTTTTTAAACAGAGCATATGACATTGTAAAAATTGGCAGATTTTTATTACAAGCGTCAATTAATAACCCAACCAATATGGTCTTTATTGTAGTTCCCACACAAGATAAAAATCTCTGCAATTTTTCCCAACTGCAAATATTAAACTCACTCTATTTAGATTGTTATATGCTGTCAACTCATGTACCGAAGAACATTTATTTCATCTGTACCAACTGAATTTATATGTCTGTTTTTTTCTTTGTAAATCATTTGAATATGAGTAGGATTTGTTACGATTATTTTGATAGATTACCTTTCATCTTTAGTTGTTTAATATTTCTTCTATATTTGCTCAAAGATGGAGTATATATATATATATTTAACTTTTACAATGTAAAATATATTTTGAGTTCATATGTTAACTGAAAATACAAATGAAAAAACATTTAAAACATTTTGTAATAACTTATTAGATCAAACAAGAAACTTTCAGACTCATAACCAAATACTATGTTAACTGAGTTACTGACCACTAATATTTCAACTTTCAAACTTGTATGTCTTATTTAGCTTATATGTTATAATTGTGATTTATTTTTTAATTTTTTTATATTCGAGTATATCACTTTTCATTTATTATTTAAAATATCTATAATATGTCTTTCAATATTCAGTATAATTTATATTACGCTAAATTAATATGCTAGTTTTTTCATGATTTTTCGATATTTGTACATAAAACGAGAATTATAATGTATATTTTATAATTTGCTTTTATTTATCGTAAGCAAAACCATCACCCTTTTAAATCTTTCTTTTTATAGTGAAGCTTTCATTCTCTTTGTGCATTTCCAAGATAAATTCTTATAAAATCAATTTAGTTCACTAACAATTCTCCTTCAACTTTAATATGATTTAGAGTACTTCATTCATTATTGATTAATGTTTATAAAAAATAAATATTCCAATTGGTTTTATTATGAGGGCTGTTCATATATTAATAAAACAAACATATGTACACTATACAAAAATGTATAGTAAAAATATGATAACTGATACAAAATTTGTAATGGTTATAAAAAATGCTAACTTTGAATACGATAAGTAAATAAAAATTATGATATAAGATAATATATTATTATTAAAAATTATAATATCTATAATCAAATATTGATTGAAACTTATTATAATGAATAACAACACAGAGTTTATACCAACTTGTTTCGAGAAAAGAAATATATATTTATTTTTTTATTTTAAGACATATCGCCCTTATTTTTATATTACCACTTTGACTGGCGTTTTACTCATTTTAATTTTACATTGTATCAATACTTCAATCGTTGTAATTATTAAAAATTGTAATAAGAGATTGTTTTGCTTAATAGCTTCCTTTTTTCGTAACAAAATAGATGTATTTATCAATGTATTAAAATTTTAAAGTTTTTTTAATCTTTTAATTGTTATATATTATAATTTTATATTTTCATATGAAGTGAAGTGCTATTCAAAATACTTTGTTGCGTTAATTAGAATACTTGTATATAACAATTTAATTGAAATAAATCGAAAATAGTATCTTAATTGCACACCATTCCCCTTTTTTTCAATGGAATATTTTTTGTTTAAATCTCATAGTACTGTCCTATATAAGTATTACAAAGCTAGTTTATCTCTTAATTTAACTAAGTTAGTAAATTTTTAATAAATTTTGGAAAAAATCAGCTATATATTAATAATCTATCGGGGAAATAGAATAAGATGTTATAAATTAATTGAGTTTATTCTCGTTCTACTACAATTAAATGACACAAATAGAATGTTAGTAAAAATTCTACCATGATATTCATATTGACTAAATTCTCTTTAATTAAACCTTATTGGACAATAAAAAGTTTTTCTTATATGATACGACTGCTTAAGATTATAATCAATATGAACACATGCATTATGTTGTACGAAAATGTTTACTTTTGTTTACGTTTCAGCCGTTCCTACAAAAAATATCAGTATATTGCAATTTTCAACACTTTCAAATTGGTTTAATGTTTTAATCTATTTTCACAATTTTGTAAATGTTTTATTTCCAATAATATTTTTATCATTTATTTATATGCGAATTGTGAGAATGCAAATTCAAATTTATCCTATTTGCGTGCTTTGCTTATATAAAAGCCGCATACTCACTGTTTCTTGATTGCCTGTTGTATTTATAGGAGATATTATACTCGAGCTTGGAAAGCTCAAACTCAACTCATGGTTTTGTCTAAGCAGAACAAAAACCTTTCATTAAATTATGTAATCAATCTCATTGTGTAATGAATAAGTTTAAGCTTTACTAATTTTCAAATAGATTAAAAGAAAATTTTCTTAAAATTTAATTTATAATATATATTTTTATGGACTCCGTACTTTAAATTTGACTAATAATTTAATAACACCAAAATATATTTATTCAAGAAAATATTGTCGTCCACGGAAAATACCTTCCACGCAGTCGAGTTTAATATGACATTTCATAGAGTTTCAACCATATCACCGATTGAAAAAAATCTCCAACATACTCATATATACATTTTTGAGTCTATAACTTCAATTCGTATTTTCGATGTTTTAAAAAACAACTCGTTCCTCTCAAAAATCAATCTTCTCCAAAGATATGACTAATTTAACAAATAAAATTGTCATCAAAAAAACCCTACATAGAGTTTGTTATCCTAAATGATTGTGAAAAACTTGACCTTTTATTGAAAATAGAAAATGTTTTCGACTCAATATAAATATTTCCTGTTGACATAATTTCTGAGAAGAGTTCCCATAGAATAAAATATATATTTTCGGCTAGTTCTCGTCTATTGACAATTTCTTTATTATATATTTTTTGCTTCATAAAACATATATAATTAATATAGCTATCTTTTTACATACTATAATTTTACTGTGGAGAACAGTAAATAATAAAATAAATAATGGATATTTTTTTATTTTATAATACTCGTAGTACAATTAATAAATCGTAAAAGGTATACATAATTTTTTATTTCTTAGTTATTAAGCTTATAAAGTGAGTTCATATTAATAAAAACATAAACAAGATATATATTTGAAATAAGGTTTATAAAATCGTTATGTAAAAACGGTACCATTAAAACAAGTGGACTTTTTATCACACATACTTTAATTTAGCTCTTAAGAAATATGTAATTGAAGCTCTCTAATCGGAAGATCAAGTCAGTTTTTATGGTGTCCACAATGTATCAGGATACGCAGATAACCTTATAGTGCACATGGATATGCATATTAGTAATACTTTTATGGAGAGAATATTTCATTGCATCTTATTAAGAAATATCACATTTATTTTTATGCTGCTGAGTGAAAAATTGTGATTTTGTGTGACGGTAATCTCAACGTTACATGAGACAAATTAGCAATCGCCAGTATTCTGCATCCAACCACACTCTATGGAAAACATAGCAAATCATAGATATAGTTAATTATAACAGCATTATTACACAAAAAAAACAGCTTTACCCGTATTAAGTTATAATTTTGGAATTAAATAATAATTATAAATGAAATTATGAAAGAGTTTACAAGTAAATTATCAAATACGTTATTAAAATTCATTAGAATTTTTAAATTATCGGTCAAAAGCAATGGTAATTTTATATATTAAATTAACGTTTCAATTAACGAATGACACTTTTCATAAGAAATTATACGTAAATATATTTTAAGCAGTGCCAAGTTTTAAGAAATAGGTCAGCATTAAATTCTACGTTTACTTAATATCTCTTATTTTATTTGATAAATACCTTAAGGCAGTTTCAAAGAAATTTCATCAAGAAAATAAAACATTTCCCGTAAGTACATCAATACGTTTTCAGTTTAATATTTGTACCTCGTCTTTATTTTAATTTAACTTTCAGTTGGGTTTCAAAGCAATAATCATGCAAAAGGCAAAATATAAATTCTGTTTATACTCGTATACAAATTTTATTTGTTTTGAAACCTTTTAATAATACGCGTGCCTGAGTAATATACTATTTATTTCATCACAGTTAATATGTGTGTAGATGGAATTTCATATCAATAGATTGACAAAACTTTTTTTGTGGAATGCTTACCTTTATATTAAAAACAATTCTTTGATGTATAATATAAATAACTCTATGATTTTTCTTAGAGATCAACTCTTGTTCCTTGAATCGCATTATTTTTGTTTGATTCTTAATAGCAAGCTTGCAAATCTACAAGCTTTTATTGTAAATCAATCCTTTTTTATTTTTTATACTCAAAAAAGAAACATACCTCATTTTAAAAAAATGTTATTTTTTCTACTTAAATTTTATAACGATTTCCAATACACTATATCAATATTAAAATTAAAATACTTGCACTGCAGTAGATTTCACATTCATTCTTTTTACGAATGTGGCCATATAGTCAAGTTTAAGCATTGCACTTTTTGCAGGGAAATCCCATTAAGTTTTATATGTATGCAAAACTTTTTACTTCCGACAGTTTAACTACACGTCGACAGTTAAGATTCATGTAGGCTATACACAAAATCGTATGGTTTTTGTATAAAGTTTAAGTGTAAAAATACTTGCTGTCCAGATAACTGTTAGACTTTCTTAATATTATATTATTTATATTTATAATAACTTTTTCTGAATATTAATGAAAATATTAGCAAAATTTATACTGTAATATTTTGTATGAGATTATATAAATAATTTTAATTATAATACTTCAAAAATTTCATTAGATATATGCTGAACTCATACGAGTATGTGTACATTCTTTTAAATATTATCAACAAAAATAATAATGTGAATATTTGAAGCCAAATATTATACATATGTTACATGTTTTTATCATCAAAATTATTATATTGCTTTTATCCTGAATGTATATTTTGGTAACATATTTTTTTATTTGTTTTCGACTATATTAACCTGAAAAACTTTCATAATGTTTTGAATGTTGTCATGTCAAAAATTTTATTTGAAGCTTATTCTAAATATAACGTGGAATCATATACAGTGTCTTTTTTTGGTAACATGAAATACATAATGGCACAATCGCGCATATTTGCGACCATTACCTGCCGTTATACGCCGTGAAATGGAATTTAACGTGAATTGCGGAGCAATTTCATGTAGCATGCTGAACTTATCCCAAAGCTTTTTAACTTTGCAAATCGGTTTATTATTAAAAATGCTAATGTTATTGTTAGTATTTCTGTTTTTATTTCGTCTTTTTATCATAAAGGTTTTGTGAGGGGGAAAGCCGCATAGTAACAAAAATTATGAAAAAGTATACCATTGGATGAGCAAATGTTGCAAACGCATGAAGTATTTTGAATTAATTTAAAAAAACATTTTCGGTAAAAAATCTTTTTAAATAATAAATAATACATATAAAAATGCATTGTTGTTGAAGCGATTAAGTTTTGATTACCTTAATATCATGGTACAAGATACTGAAAAACTGAATAATATAAAACAAAAATATGCAGGACGTTTATTGTCACCCTGCCAATTTGCGCAGTAGCTTCATTTTATTGGAATCAAAATTCTTAATTATCTTTAATTGTAGAGCCTAATTTTTTTCAAAGATCGTCTTATACCTAGCTTTGTTGATTTTTATGGCTGATTATGTTCAAAAAATAGGGCTAGATTTGATTCAAATTAAGAAACAACTTCATCTGCGGTTATTTATATTGAATACTAGCTGAAACCCGGCATGCGTTGCTACGCCTGCCTGTATGCCATGGGTTT
>JAPMAE010010309.1:0-10231 GCA_036584705.1 Rhyacophila sp. 25_7 | reverse complement strand
AGGGGTGTGGTGTAAAAAGTTGGTAACCCACAATGAGACAGTTCTGTAACAATCGGATTTGAAAGTTTCTTACACATTTAAAAATGTACTGAAAAGTAAGTTACCAAGATTACGTTTTAGACACCTATAGATTTTTCTAAAAAAAAATAAAAAACATTTGAATGAGAAAGTGTAAAATGGTTAATAAATAAGATAAAATCGAATAAAATGTAATTCTACTAAGTGTGGGTTACCAACTTTCTACACTACACCCCTCACCTCTACTTATTGCGTAACTTTACAATGATTGGATTATTTTTAGATTGTAGAGATATTTTACAAATTTTGTGAAGTAAATATTTTCCTGGAGTTCTTGTTTCAAGTAGTCTTTGTAACTACAACTGTAAGACATTTTCGTAACAAGATCATATCAAAGTGTAATTCCCATTTCAGCATTGCTATAAAGTAAAATAAAAAATATTTTTAAATATTTAATTAAATTAAAAGTATAATATGATAATTTTAATGCATTAACAGAAATAATATATGAAAATGAATAGTTTAAATATTCGAAAAACGCATATAATTTACGATTTGAAATCAATATACTATTTATTTAAAAAAACTCGTTGTTCCTAAAAACAGAATATGTGGCAAAATGCTGAAGACTGTTTTACCTATTAAAATGTAACTTTATGAATAAGATATTTTGATTTAATCTTCTGTGTATAGTCAAATGAAACTGAGTTTTATAATGTTGCATTTAATAATGAGAATTTTTTAAAGAGAAGTGAAATGACACGTGTTTCAACATGTTAACCTCATATCGATCCGTTTTTTCGAAAGAATGTCCGGTCGATGTATTTTGTTTTTGTAGTACAATGATACTCTCCAAATATTATATGTTGGAAAATAGTAACATTCCACAAGATATAATAAACAATAAACAGTTCAATTATACAAAAAAATAGACTATTTAAGAATTATTTTAATATCCGTTTTTCTTTAAAAAAATAAAACTAATGTCAATTTTTCAAATGTGTGGAATGAGCTGAGTTTTCAAATAATATTCTCAGCGATATAAACCAGATGTTTCCAACCTTGTGCCCGCGGGCGCATATGCGTTGTGCATAAAGAAAATCATCGTACACACCCAAGTGTGAGAAATTAGTAAATGAAATGCGCTTTCAAAAATAGCACTGATTCAGCTTTTTTAAGAAATATATTATGTTATAGTAAATGGATGTTACAAAATGTATCCGATAATAAAAAACATAATATTACATTTTTTTAAAAATCCGATTAGCGCCCACTACAATCTTTGCAATCTTGAATGCGCCCGCACCACAAAAAGGTAGCGAGCCCCAGATATAAACCAATACATATAGAAACAGCTATACACTGGAAAAATGTTGTGCAGTGTTAAATTAAAAAAATATATATTTAAGCAAATGGTAATCAACACACAAAATAAAATATTTATATTATAGTCTTACAAAAAATAATACAGGTTAAATTCCATTATAGTGAACTTTGCAGGACAGCGATAATTATTATGTCTAGTAAAATCGAGATATCATAGGAAATTTGTCATTCCTTCTATACTATACAAGCATTTAAAAACATGAAAAATACGGGCTGATAGTTACGCTTTAATGGAATTTTGATGTTAAAACGAGTTTTTTTTGTTTCGTTACGTGTGTATGAACGTCATGTACGGTGTTATAAAAAAATCGTTATAACAGAATTCTGCTAAAATATATTTTTCCAATAAATGCAGATACAAGTAAATATATAACCCTTAGCTAGTTTAAACTATAAAACAACAATACAAATACGAATAGTGTCCAATGATCCTGGAGGTTTATCGGCCCATACACTTAGACAAACTTAGAAGTATCACTTTGACAAGTCAACTGATAAACTTTCCATTTATATTTTATTTTAAATCTTCATTGATGTCATCACGAATTAACTTTAAATTAATATGACCACTGTTTTGTCTTTCAACGTGCAAATGGAAAGACTCTAAAGTCAATAGTCAATATAGGGAATCCCTATTATAATGCAGGTGTTTAATTCTATTAGTATCAACTCATCCATAATGAACAATCGTAATTACTTAGCATGTAGATAACAATTTTATAAGTAAAAATTTGCGGCAGAGGTTTCAAACTGGCGTACTCGGATGTCCGTTTGTCACACCATTTGCATGAATGAATGTCATCTCGCTCTCAGGTGGTGGCGCTTGTCTTTGTCCACTGAACAGTTTGGTCTGCTAAAACAAAATACAAAAATTAGAATTAATATATTTTTAATTGTAACTCAATCAAGAGATTTCCAAATTGTATGGTCAATGACCACACTGACTGTTCTACAAAGATAGGGCGAGCCAAGACCTGGCATATCGTATTAACACAGGTCCTCGACCCTATCTTTACCAACGGGCACATGGCGCACGCCGACCGTTTTAAGTGTGCCTGCCACATATATATATTTTTTGTGTATTATGTATAAGTAAGACTAATTCTAAATATACATTGGAAAAATAAACGGTGCCCGCCACCCGATCAGAATTCTAGAATGTACTCTTAGGTACAAAAATGTTGAGGACCCCTCTACTAACATATTGTGAAATTGTAACGTAACGTAACTTACAAACACAGCTCTATAAACCTCATTTATTATCATAACAATGGTAATTTTATTTGGTAAGTACGAGTTTATATGTATCACAAAAAATAATTAATACCTTATTATTTTGTATTATTAAAAAAAATAAGTTTCGGAAAAAGATGCAAGCCAGGCTAGATTGTGGTGCTTGCAGACTTGCGGTTTGTAGTTTTGAAAACGCTGATTTCAATAATGTTATATTTTTTGTACAGTAATGTTTTTCAAGGCTTTAAATAAGTGTCGAGTCATGTTTTTTCTAATAAAAAAATGAAAATATCGTAATATTTAAAATATACATTACGAGAGTATTTTTAAGATATGCAAATACCGTACGGGGTTTGTTTGGTCAACCTGTACTGTATTAGTTTTATAAAAAAAATGAGAACTTAAAAAGCGTAAATATTCTTTTAGTTCTTAATATTTTGTGCAAAGCTTTTAT
Organism: Rhyacophila sp. 25_7; assembly: GCA_036584705.1. NCBI lineage: Eukaryota > Metazoa > Arthropoda > Insecta > Trichoptera > Rhyacophilidae > Rhyacophila > Rhyacophila sp. 25_7. Next base: position 7,140 of record JAPMAE010010309.1, on the reverse strand, counting down.
ACTGAAAAATAAACTTATCCTATTTCACAAATGTGCCTATTTTTTTTATATCAATATTGATTTCGTCCATAATTGTTTGTTGATATTATGGTCTATTCAAGTCATTGCTGATTACCTAAACAGTCACATTTAAAAAAAATTCTACTCAGTCACTACATATGGACTATTTGCACTTATATTGATGCTATCCAGGTGTGACCACCCTGTGACGTAAGTGGCAAAATTAGGATGATTACAAGTGGCGCATTGCATCCTTGCGTATACAATAGTGCTATATTATTATTCTGAATACCAACCATGAATTTAAGAAGGTAGAAAATTCAAAAAATGTTCGAACTGTATTGCGCATCTGAACGTATATGTTAAAAAATTGACGCATGATATGTAAAAGGTTAGCTACTTCTTATGCTGTCCCTTCTTCTTCGATGGACGTTCGTTTGTTCGGCGTCATCATGTGTTTGTTTCCATGTTGAATGTAAGGAAATTGTTTTTTGAGCCAAATTTTGGAATTAAATTGATTTCATGTATTATATAAAAACTTGCCTCGTAGATGAGTATACAGCACATATTACATACGAGAGGGTCACAAGTTCAAATCTCATAGTTGGCAAAAAATGCACAGGTTTTTACGTGCTTTTGAAACCAGGATATACACCAAATCGGTTAAGCTAATAACTGATAATGATTACCCGTAAAAATCCGTTAAAGCAATGTTTACGTTTTGTAGATATACTCGTACATGCTCTGGATGTATGAGTTGTTCTTGCTCATGGTTTAAAAGGGATAATAACATTAAAACGAGTATTATAATATTTATTGATAGGCTGTATTTAACAGAAATAAGAATTTGGTATAACCTAAGAAAACCCGAGAAGATTTGCTATCGATTGACGCAGAGCCGGATTCAGACCCTTAGGTACCCTACGCACTAACTAATTTTGGCGCCCCCTTACACTTCTCATTCAAAATTTGCCAATATAAAATGGCGGTAAGACCGGTCAAATGACCCATTGTGATGTTGACAGTTACTGAGTCTACAAGCGATCCAATAAGCCACATCATCAGCGGAGAAATCAAGCCACAACCCTGGATCTTTAGCTAAATTGTGATATTCTTCATCTTTTACATACATAATAATTTCACTGCCATTGCTATGATTCAATAAACATTCACTTTTGACAATTATTTGATCTCCAAAATATATTACAAAGTTGTTCAAATAGATAGTAAATAAATTCGGCTAAACAATTTTCTGTGGTGCCCTCTTTTTCTTAATGCTTAATTACGTGTTTAATTTGCTTAAGAGTTAATCCACCACTGAGATTACGAGTACGTAAAACTTTTTGATATCTGTTGAAAATATTGTAATATCTACAAGATTTTTTCAACATGTTTCGAACTTTGACATAATTATCATTGTATTCGTCGTAACAAAATTTCCGTACAACGAAGTATTACAGCGGTTTCATAGATTTCGCTATAAAGGGTATAAATCGGTGTGAATTTATTGCTACCGACGTCATTACATTAAGCCACTAATATTCATGTTACCTTATTAAATTTACAGCGTAAATATTATATATAATAAATAAACTGAGTTTAGGGTACATATAAGTACTACGCAGAACTTGAAGAGTAGTTTTATTCCGAAACTCTTCAAGTATATTTATGTACCTACCTATCAAGTCAATATATTCCCGCCCAATTTATTTCATTTAAGTAATTTCAAACTTCCTATAACTCGATCAATGATTTTCGAACCGTTAAAATAAATTTGTGTGCTTAATAAATAAAGTTTTAACAAAAAGATCCATGGAAGTGATTGTGTTAATTGAATAGATTGCGTTTACACTCGACAAGATATTTAATCAAGTAGAAGAGAGTGAATTATTATAGATGTACTTTTAATCTTTGCTAGTTTGCCATGTAAGTACTTTTACAAATCCTATTAAGAATGGTTTAGTAGGCAAATCAGTTTATGTTTCAACACTAAAGGTCTGCTTCTCTTGCTGCAATTCTTGTCTACTTAGCGTTCCCGTGTGTCGTATACTCACAGGTTTAACTCCGTTATAGTGAAATTAGCAAGGTCGTAAAACATATAATACTGATATTTTGTTACATCATATAAAATAACTATTGTATACACATATCTCCCGATTTACACGGTACTTTATTTACACGATTACACGGTTTTTAAAATAATCTTTGAAAAAATGATTGTGACAGTGATTCGGACGAAGAGAAGTCTGAACCAGTTGCGTTTACAGCAAAAGTCATCAGCGAAGGATTTGAATTAGGGCGAAAATTGGGTAATCATTTTTTACAAAATGTGAAATATTAATAAACGCTTAACTCTACATGAGGAGGTCTATAAATATTTGACCAAAAAGCCAAACACAATTGGATTTTATCACCGAGGTTCGCCGACCTGAAATTGTTTCTAATTCATCTAACATCGAACTTGAATCGCATCAAGTACTATCGAGTGATGGAAGTGACATCATACCAATCAGGAAGAACAGATTAATAGTCTACAAAAGTAAAACAGTTATTAAATTTTGGTTAAGTTTTTTAATTAATATTTCTTGTATCTATATGTAAAATGAATTACATACATATACCTTTATATTTTTGTCATTTTATGAATAGACCATTATTTTTGTGTTTTTTAAGATATATTAAGTTTTATTTTACGTTGAAAAAATGACTGAATTATGCACATTTTAGTTTGTTTTCGGTTTACACGGTTTTACGTATAAAAATCCACGATTTCGATTTACACGGTTTTCTAAAAAACCTACCTTTAGTGTAAATCGGGGGATATGTGTATATTGTATGTGTTTAAAACATAAAAAATATCATGAAGTACTTAACATACTTACCACATAGATTGTACTGAAACGATTACTACGTAAAAATAGATATTTCGTTTAATTTGTACGAGCGTTCATCCGAGCTTTCAAAAAAAATAGTTAATAATTTTCTTCAATGGGATTTAATCTGTATTACTCATATTGATTATTTATTCTTATTATATGTATTTAAAATAGAGTTTTTGATAACAGATAGTTCCTACTTAACGACGGGCCTACTAGCGACTGCTTTTCCTTACGCATATTCGAGCATATGACTTTTTTCCACGGGAAAATTGGTTTTCACCCATAAGCGTTGCTTACTATTTCGAGTAATATTGATACAGTCCATACCGGTTATATACTACAAATGTTCATAGTTTAAATAACCTATTCCCAAAGTGATCTATATGGATCCCAGGGGTCGATTTTGACTTGGTGAGGGTCTATATCAGCGAGAAAAAAATTAGAGGATTTACAGGATTCAAATAGAGTACACGTAAGTAGACCCTAATTTGAATCTCGTCGACCCCCAAAATTGAATATTCGACAGGCGTCTGCGAGTGAAAAAATCTGCAAGTGGTCTACAGGATAAAAAAAACGTTTGGGAACCTCTTGTTAATTTTTTTAGGAAATGCTTATCAGTATCTGTTGTACGGAATAAGCTGCGCTAGATTTGACCATCTTACGGTAACCTTTGAGAGTTTTCAAAATATTTTTTCCGAAATAAAGATTAAGCTAATACTCGTACTTCGAAAGTTGACTCCGATATTTTCTAAATGAAAGTGTTTCTCTTTTACTGAAAAAGTTGTGGAGATTCATTTTAAATTCAAATTCAAGTTTAGTTCATTTTAAATGAAAAATATTCGTATTTCATAAACGATATTAGAAATACTTCCCAATCTACAAATGTGCTCTGCAAGTGGGCAGAAAATCTATGATGTGTTAAAAATATGCTGAATAAAAATACAAAATCAAATATGTAGTTTTGTTTTTTGAATACATGTGCGAGATAAGGTAAAAAGGGGAGAAAGAATTTCATTCAACTAGATTTATAGATAATGGTAAGTTGAGTTTTGCGTATATATAAGAATAATCAAAAATGACGATGCCGCTCAAAAATGCAAGAATGACAGAAGAAGCATGGCTATTATGAAATGTCGGGTTTTAGTTAACTTTCACGATGTAAACGTACGATAAGATTCTCTATGTATGGCGGAGATTCGATCATTTGCGAGGGTTGATAAAAAGGCATAGGGGCGGCGCAGGGTTTTAGGGTGGAGGGTAGCAGACACGGAAGGGGCGGAACAAAATTAATAAACTTTGACCCTGGGTTTTGGCGTTCAACTTTGAAACGTGCAGCGTCGCTGATACTAGGTTTTGAAGTTTGCCAAAGATTAACGGAGTGATATATACTTACATAGCACAAGTGTGTTATTAAGGTTCTATATAATTTTGTCTACTAATGGCGTAAGTTTATTCCGGTAGCTTTTTATCTATGGTATTATCTGAATCAAAGCAGGTCATCGATGATAATTAAAAAAGTAAATTGTAATTTCATGAAATACTTTTGATGACTTCCGCGCTTCAGTGTCTAAACTTTTCCATTCCGAGTTTTGTATTGCCACATCCATCTATTGATCAAACATTAAAGTTTAGTTGACTTAGCTTGGCTAATACAGCATAAAAATATCATTATAAACCATGAGACGATTATGATTAGAGATACGGGTCACAAATGCGAAATATATGCTAAATTTTGCAAGTAAACTTAAAAAATGAGCATAACTCTAAATTTAGCGAACGATTCGCTTAGAAATACTGATGTTTTAGAGAAAATAATATACGAATCAGCAGTTATATTTACAATATTCAGATAGAACGTTTTTTTATTGGAAGAAATATATTTAAATCCGTTGCAATAATATAAATTACAGTTGATAATTTATGCGAAATAAACAATAAGTATTTTTTTACGAAATGTCAAAATGTAAAATTTAACGCTTATAATTTGAAAAAGTAGATTCTCAAACCATGTCCCTGTAAATATGGTCAAAAGGGGTCAAAGTTAATAAAATTAAGTTTCTTATCAAAATATCTTTAACTGTTGAATGTGACAGTGTTTTCTTCACTATCTCTGAAAAAACTTTTTTAGATTTGACTATTTTTGATTTTTCTCATAGAAGTAAGCCCTATATGTATAGGCTAATTTTGTGTTAATCTATTACATAAGTTCTTAAACTATGGTCCACGGTTCCCTGTAGGTCCGCGTAGCCATTACTGGGGGTCCGCGAAATTATTAAAATTTATTAAAGAAAATACCATTTACTAAAATAAAACGCGATACATTTTCATAAATATTTACTAGTGCCTATGAGATTACTGAGCAAGAAAGTTTCAAGAACGACGTAAAATGCCTACGGTTGAGATGGGGTCTGCAAAAAAATGTTGTTCACGAGGGGGTCCCCGGACTGCATAAGTTTAAGAACTCTTGATCTATTACTATACTATTTATTTCCATGAATATTTCCAGAGTACATTACATAATTATTATTATTAACACTATTATTTATATAATAAAATATATTGTAACAAAATGCCTTGTCAGCTAATTAGTTTTAATTGTTAGTTTATACTATATATATCTCATATCTATAATAAGATTAAGATGATTTTTCAGTATAAATTATATCGTAGTTCCATTGAATATGAAATGTTTATTAAACGTACATATTTATGAAGTCATACGTGTGTTGAATGAAATTCTGTCATGGTAGCTGAAGTTGATTGATATGTGCTTAATAACTACCTGAGTATTCGGAAACATTACATGATCTTCACCCCTAAGCGTAGAATTAACCTGCTGAAGAACAAAGAGGGGTGACTAATGACAATATTCAACGAAATTATTTAGTGGTTTGATATGTTTCATCTAACAGTAAGTGAGTTTGAATCGAAATGACGCAAGTACTCGCAATAAAATGCAATTATCACATCTGTAAATATCAACGTATTGCATAATTTTATTTCCCCTTGATTTATGCATATATTACTTACTTAATTTATTCTTATAATCAAACCACAAAATTAAAAAAAAAAGAATTTGAACTAAATTCCATTCGCAGCGTTATGAGCGTATTGTCATTATATGCAAAAATAAAATATTTGAAATTCAATTCTAAAAGTCGATACAAAGTAACTTATAATACAATTAGGGAGTAATAAAATAAAATACCCGAAGTTTATTGTACACTTTCTTCATGAGTTTGGGCTTCATAAATATAATAAAGACGGCGACTCCTTGCAGAGCATTCACCAAGTCTGAGATGTACCATACGAATGAGTTAGAATTCTGCCACCAAGAAACCACCTCCAGGAACCACGCCAAGCTCATCAAAACGTACAATGATCTGCATCTGAAGATTCTGAAATAAAATAAAGGTAACATGTGAGTAACACGTTATTTTGTCATCATTTTTCAAGCTTCTGACACCGTTAAAGGAGCAAATACTTGGTGATTCATAAAGAACGATAATAAATATATAAATTCTTTCCTTCTTTTTTTATATCAATTTGCACTTGTCGTGCAATCATATAGTAAAGTGTTTTTAAAGTGAAACTTATGTTAAACTTATATTAGAAGTGTTCTATGTTAGACTTAAAATATCTGGTTGATGCGCAAGAAATAATGCATGATTGCAATTTTGGTATGGCGTATAAACTTATAAAAATCGATTGAAAAGTAGAACTAATCAACCAGTAGTTATGCCAACACGGCAAACAATGACTATGTTTAAAGATTTATTTCAAGCTTGACATATTTCACACAAGTAAGAGAGCACTTATGTAGATTTATTACAATGAATTCTTTTTGAATTTTGATGAAATACGTTATCAAATATATTTTAATTTTCGTATCTTTCAGTTATTTATTTTTAATAATAAATTTCGTAAATGTGTTGTTTTAACAATAATTTGTTTTGTTCATAACATATAAAAAATCATGTCAAACTCGCAGTCCTTAACGATTATTTGTGCGATCGAGCACTAGACAATATAACGGTATATAAATATCGTATCATCCAGGATAGTAGGAAAGAAAAGATGGTAAGTGTCGGGAAGAAAACATTAATATTATCATTGTTCTTGTTTTTTTATACTATACTTTTCGAAATAAACCTACGTTTTTATAAAAATTGATTTGAAGTTTTTTTTGCGGCTTATATAAACTTACTAATGCTGAGCTCCGCGAACAATTTAGCCCCAACATAGTAAATGTCTTGAGGGC
>JAPMAE010010307.1:0-10233 GCA_036584705.1 Rhyacophila sp. 25_7 | reverse complement strand
AATATTAGCCAGAATGCCAGAGTTCTCATCGACACCACGCATTATTCGAAAAAAAATGCACGCCTGAGTAAAGATTCCTTCTAAATTTTAAACTACTGTTACTAAGGATACCCAACAGGAAGGAAGTCAATTGAGTAAGTTGAAAAGTTGGGTCATTGGGTCATTGAGGTTGTTACAAAACAAATATTGTGTGTGGAGATAATTAGCAGTGGCAATGTTTTTTTTAATTTTAAATAACGTCACTTATAATTGTTCAATCTTTGCAGTACTTTCAAAATTACGAATGATTTTTTAGCAAATTTATAAGTAAATTTAAACATCGTGTGTGTTCAGTAATTTTAATAGTTCACATTTTGTTGATATATTTATCGTGATAAGATAATAATGTAGTTAAGCCCTGTAGTTAACTCATTGTTTCCATCGTAAATAGTTATTTTATATATAATACCGAATCTAAGATCCACATTGGCCCACGTTAAATCTTAGAGCCTCTGATTCTTTTTGATGAGAGAATTATTACGATCATTTGAATAATACAAATTTTACCAGAATCCTCTTTTCTTTTATTAGAAAAATGTTACGCCCCAAAACGAAATATATTTGTCATTTGTTCAGTGGAAATTTGTTGAATTATATTATAAACGAATGAATGTGATTTTCTAGCATGAATAGATTACCGGCTTCTGATTTGAACGATGGCTAGTTGCATCCCCTCCACTTTCAGACACTATTTTCTTAAAAATAAAGAATGGATGAAGGTTTTAATACATGATAAATGACAGGCCGTATCACTACGAGGCGTGTAGATTACAAAAAAGGATATCAAAGTAATTCATTTAAAGAAATAGTAGCACAGATTTAGATATTTTTTTTAACAAATCTTATTTATTAAAAATATTAAACATATTTTGCTCGTTGCGCATAAATCAGTTGTAACAACCGATAGAGGTCTTGTTTGTTATACATACATTTTGTGAATAATATATATACGTATAAGTAATACAGTCTAATTAATTAACGGTCAACAAAATTAATTACAGCACCTAATTAATTTATACACATAGATCCACGCTTATTGCATAAAATGTACCGATAACAGTGACTGTCGTCAGAAAAATTGGATATTTTTCAACTGAGAAAGAATGAGTATAAACAGACACTGTTTACTATTTTTATTATTGAAATAGAATCGAATAAGCTCATTTGGCAACCCTTATATCACATAAATTTTAATTTTTATATTATTATAATTTGTACGGTGTATTTTTACGTTTTGTTTTATTTGATTTACTGTAAATTATGCATTTTGAATTTACAAATACATATCTTTTTATAAATCAACATATAATACACAATATAAAGTCACACTGCGAAAGCATTGAACTAAAACTGTTTAATGTTCACATGTAAAAAATGTATAAAACAAATTTGCTTAGCTATGGGACGCCAATGACCTGCTTTACGTTTTACGTACCATACTCGCAAATATGAATTCAGTATTCTACAATAAAACGTATTATATCGAACAAAAATGCTGCATACTAAATCGATCCTGTTTAGGCAAACGGGGACTTAACCCTCAGTTTAAAAAAATGGTTTTATTTGAGAATCACAATGTACACAACTAAATACACATTCTGTCAAAAGGAATTAAGACGAAAAATGCCGAATTATTATCGAAATTCAGCTTTAGATTAAAAAAAAAAAAGAACGACCTACTAAGTTTGTTTGGAAAGAAAAAAGCACTGAACTTCAATTTTAATGTTTTTCCTTTAATAACTTTTTTTAATTATCAGATCATGAAAATAAAACTCCAATTTATTGGTCATCATACACTTGAAGTTTGTATTAATGTGACTTTTACTAAAAGTCATTAAAAAACGTTTTTGTGCCTCCTGTAAAATATGTTTTGTGAGGGTTATCTCTTTTACCGAAACACGGTCGAAATGTAACTGACATTGTTTTAATAATATTCGATACGGAATAGTGCGGCGTGCTTTTGTATCACAATGGTATATATAACCTGCAAACTAGTCATTAAAACACCCATATACTGGGATTTAGAGCCTTGCTCTGTTATAGCTCAAAGAAGTTATTTCTTTAGTAAGCGTACTTGTAAATTAATCAAAACGGACCACCACAGATAAATGCTATTTGCAATTGTTAACTCCTGGCAGTATTTAATTAGATCCATCAATTAACTGTATTTCACATAACAATAGCGGCTGGCTATTAAACGGCATTAGGTGAAAGCTGTATCTCACTGCAGTGCCAAGTAAAATGCTGAGAATATCGCCTTATAATATATTAAATTTGTAACAATAGCCTATTTCTCAGTGTATGCATAAAACAACTTAATTTGTAACAGCGGTTTCATTATAAGAGTGTGAATAAATATTATACATATATAAGGTTAACTTAGTACTAAACGAGATTCGGATGATTACGAGTAAATACGACTCGAGTGCAAACGGTTGAGGCACATCAATCGTATGAGGAATAAATCTGAAATTAATCTAGTAATCCGGTATTACACACCTGATGATAAATAATTTAGCACAATTAAACTATGCAGCATGTTGAAAGTAATATTGATAGTCGAATAAATTACGCGTTTCGATACATATAAAAGTGTTTACTTGTCAATATTTCAATCCTCAGATACGGCCGGCGTGCTGACAGGGGTTTGACATATACGTGTTTCACATAATACCGGTAATACGGTATTAATGGCGGTAATAGTCAAGTATATCGACAGTTAATAATATGATAATATTTTTTAAGTACGAAATTTGAAGGATACTTAATTTACGTAGTTTTCTAATAAAAAAATAATGTTTGTTTTTTTATTGATTAATATGTACATGTTTGAAATGCATGCAAAGAAATGCTTATATATTCCAGATTATTGTTAATTTTTTGTTCGTTAAGCAGCACCTCAATTAACACTGCTTTAAAAGGCATTTGTCTTTACATAGTGCAACTCTATCATTAATTAATTAATACCACAGAGTACTCATAGAGGACGCTGATGATGCTCTCATATTTCCTACTCCATAAAGATCATCAAAGTGTACAGCATTTATGTCACATTTACTTAAAAGCGAACCCTAAGTGAAACCTCGCCTGCCCTAGTCCATAATACTCTTTGACTAGCTATGTTCTATAGTATGACAATCGGATAGCTTTAGATTTTTATGTATTACAGTTAGTTTTCTATCCGATTGGGAACAACTAAGCAACTTAATCTCCGTGCAGAACGTCGAAGATTTCTAACTTTACTCAACCACACGTTCAGACTGTGCTTGCTTCACTAAACAACGTAACAATTGCTGAAAATTTAAATTGATTGCAACAGAAATCTCTAAATTAATTCATTGCGGCTGATACTATAAACATGGCGAAATGGTTTGATGAGGAGATCACATAAAAAGTAAATATGCAGTGGTGAATCTGACTCACCCATATACATTAGATTTCTTAAGAGACTACACAATCATATAAAGAATTCTCGTATTTCAAGGCTTCCAAATACGAAACACTTAGTATATAGATATACTATACTAACTTGATAGGAGAGATGGCACATTGTATTAAATTAATAATATGTGTTACTCAGAAAGGCCAATATAGAGAAGAAGTATATTAGTCAAATTAACTCTTTTACTATAGGAATTGAAATCTCCGAATAAACGAAGCCGATCGCAATATGTAATTTATAGAGAAAAAAAACTATGTCGAACTACGTTACTATTTCGACATACTGGTAAATAAAATGAATATTATCAAGTAGACGAAAAATATTACTTTAGAGCACATTAATAATTAAACAGTTTCGTAAATTATGTAGTAATCGGTTTTTCATCGGTGAATCGAAAAAATACCGGGTAGTAGTTTTGTATATAAAATACCGGTATAGAAAGCCTTGTTATTTTCAGCGTATATGAGTAAAAATTAATACATTAGTGATCTCGTTTATAATCTGCATGATCTCCGAGTTCCTTATTCGTAGCCGAGATTTCGGTCTGTCCGCCGCTCGGGTACCGGGGCACAATGGGACTCGGTTCACGCTCGCACCTGCTTCTTTTGGCACATAAAAACAGGTATTTCTCGAAACTTTGAAGGTCTGTATGGCCATTGTACTGATGTATCTACCGCGGTTGCTTTGCGCAGGTATGAACTGACATTGCTAATAGACCTTTTCGTATCTTCTATCTGAGGCTGTATGTTTATTAAATTAGCTTCCTTAGAAGTGTTTTATTCATTAGTGTTTTTAACTTGGCAGTTATGTACATTTTATAAATAAAGATTTAATATTAAAAAGATTTTTTACGTTAAACTTTAAATAGTTGCGTTTTTGAAAAACAATTCGTTTTTTATATCATTAGAGATACTCGTAAGCTTTTAAGTTATGAATGTAGGTAAAAACACAGATAGATATTACATATTGAAATATAAAAATCGGCGCTTAATTTAACTGGTTAACTACGTAGCGAAATCCTTGTTCTATTATTTAGATAAAGTTTTAAAAATTAATAGTACGTCAAATATACTCATATGGCCTAGATTAAAACTACCCATTACGGTACATCAGTGCCCATTAGAGAAGTCCAAAGCATGAAATGTTCAAAAGAGTAAATAAAAATTACGCCACGTCATTAAAAAAGCTGTGTTATTGTTGTTTGCGGATGACTTGAAGCTTTTTTGGAAGTTGTAGCCTTGAATGAACGTCCCAAACTTTAGCTAAATATGAATAATATAATATTAATAGTCTGTAGTAGACATAACAGACTGAATTTCAATAGTAATAAATAGGGCTACAACAATATTATCTTTACAATATTTAATGGATAGTGTTTGTGAAAGTTCTTTCGCTAGTCTGTTAGAAATATTACTGTCGTGTTTGATTAAAAACGGTCATATGGCCACACTATTGTCATCTGTAAGAAAGCATTACATTACATTATAACACTCTTGAGGGGAAGGGAGGAGTGACCCCGAGAGAGATTAATTTAAATTATTATCACTTTATTATTTTAATTCTCGTAAATTTCATTTCTATTTTAATGTAGATAGTTACGTAAACTTTGAGAGGAGGGAGGAGATCAAGCTGAATGTCTACATGTTACATAGAAGAGGCAGGGTAAAAAAACATAAGAATAAACGTTCCGCGGTTTATGGACGACCCCATAGCTATTTTAGTTTAAAATTTAGAAATAAAAGATCGATAATTTTTATAAACATGCTAGCTATTTTTTAAATTACATCACGTTACATACTCGTATATACTTAAGGGTCGTCCATAATCACGTAACGCTCTTAGGGGTGAGAGAGCCAATACACCAATGTCTACATGGCTTTACAAAGGGGAGAGTGGGCTAATTTTGATTATTACGTAACACTTTCCTCTCAGAAGTGGATAGAAGTCGATTGTTGTCACTTTTCTTCGAATTTTATGATATCTTAATTTAGATTATGATAATCCAATATGAATTGTTCACAATTCTTTTGAAATCCTTAAAATAGGCATAAATAGAGTCACGCCCGATTATGTTGTTCTCTGACGTAACGAAGAACTGTTATATACTATCAAAATCCCATGTTGCCCAAAGACGTTGGGTGACTTGGGAAGGATGGAGTAGATATGGCGAGTTTACCAATAACACATAGAGTTCCATTATCTGACTCAGTTGTGATTGAATCAATAGATGATTGGCTTGCTCCTGTGTGGAAGGATGAAGCGTAATTGCTAGAAAATTTTGTATTATTATATTTTAATATTGAACTTACCAAAGTGATTTCAATAAAACTATTTTTTTTATTTAAAATCTCTTAACTTTCATTCTTATTTAATGTGGAAAGTTAAGTAACTTTTGAGAGGTGGGAGGGGGGAGTCATACTGAAAATTAACTAAAATTGCACGATTTTTGCTCCAAATAATTAAACATAAAGATTCTACAATAAAAACATGTTGGTTTTCAAATTAAAATACATTGAAATCATTGTATTGAATAGTAGAAAATGTATACGTTGTCAAAATGAATAAATAATTCTAGTGTTTTCAAATGAACATATTTGTGGGTTTTATATTTTTAATACGGCCCTGTCTCCGATGTCCGCAAACCGAGATGGGTTGTACTCAGCGGACGAGACGTGATGCCTCTGAAACGTTCCTTAATTCACCACAATTATTATTATTAATGGCGCCTTCCTTGAAATAAAAGCCTACCGGTCATAACAAATTACTGCTCCGTGAAGTATAACGTAAGACCGATGTATTAAATTTAAAATATTACAAAAATAGTAAGATTACTTATATCGATAAATAGCTGAGTCTCTGAACCTTTAAAAACGAAAATAGAATTCATGCTTTAATTTTTTTACATCATTAAAATAAAAAAAACGTTGTTTCTAACACAACAAAAAACGTACCCACAGAATATAAACAATGGTTTAATAAAAACCAGAGCTGTGGTGTGGAAGTCGGAGATGGAGTCGTGGATTTATGGTATTTAATAAGACTAGAAATCGACTGACTCCTTTTTATTATTTTCAATTCATTTTAAATACCATATTATTTTTAAAAAGCGACATGAAAATAGAATGGTAACCTTATAATCTAAACTCAAAGTGACAATAATTTTACTACCTTGTGATGAGTCAATGGCAATATTTTAACGATCTCATTCAACAGGAGACATCGTTTACACATTACCGGCGCATTGCATTTTTTTTTTCGAAAATTGTTTCATTTTGTTTTGTTATGCGTTATATTTTCCATAATTTTAAAACCTAAAAATAATACAGACGGAGTTTAAAAAAATCAAAAATTAAGGAATTCGCTATGATTCAAATTACAGGGATATGAGTGTTGTAGAAACATCTGTGCGGTTGTCAATCAATTTGATATTACTGAAACCAATGTAAAAAGTTAGCGATTGTAAAAACAAAATTTTACAAATCCACTTACAAAATATTTCGACGGCCTAAGAAAGGACGTATTATGAATAGTTAGTTATGTATTTTCTTTGATAAATATATTTCTATAAAAAATCTCATTTTTCTCTCTCAATATAATGGTGCTTTCCTCAGATTATAATGGAAAAATATTAAAAAAACAAATGCCGCTTTATTATTCGGGTCACCCTACAGTCCCTACAGGGCCAATACGCTAATATTTCCATCATCATATAAGTTTTTAAAAAACCATATGCATATTAAATGTCTGACCTTTTGATTCTTAAATAGTATTTTTTAATCCATTTTTTTCATTCATTTTGTTATGACAGTATATGGAAATAATATCATAGTCAAGTAAGTCCTCAAACATTTTTTTTTTAGTGTATTTATTGTACTAAATGCATTTAGTGAAAATGTTGTAACAGACAAAATTTTTATTTTAATACATTCGTGGAAATATGTATTAGAGCTGTGCTATTATTCCAATATAATAACAAGAATTTAAAGCAATATTAATTATATTATAAAAGTGTAAGTATGGTAATTATATGCGATTATGCGCGGCCCAATATGACTTTTGCATGTGCAATGTGACCCAGGAATCTCAAATGGTTTAACATCTTTGATAGAAGTGAGAGTCGGTACATTTATCAACAACCCCCATATCCAAATATTGTTTTATTTTAAACAATGCGTTGGATTTCATTTTCAAAAATGATGATCAAACTTTGATTTCAAGTTCAATATGACATTGAAACACAAAGGAAATATAATGTACCACCAAAATGTTATTTATAAGAACTACCAATATAATGGAAAATCGATAAAACATCCCCATGTAGCAAACGAAATAACCTTAATAATATTACATATACTGAATTATCAAAATACATCAGCAAAATAATTACTTTTTGCCCTTGACAAAAGCTTCTCCCTTTCAGGTTACCCCAGTGTTGATCGCTTGGCAGATATTAATCACGTTATGTTATAAGTTATGTGAAATTGAACCGCGATAGATGCTACTTCATATTTGAAAAAAATAAGATAATATATTTACATATGTAATACGAATAAGGGGGGAAAAGCGTTATCTCGAATGTTACAAATATTTTTTATTATAACTTGAAGTGAAACTGAAAAATAAATAGCAGTTTAAAGAGGCATCGATAAAAAAAATGTACAGCGTTCACACCCATATATGTTTCAAGCTCCACTTCAACCGTTCTAAATCTCCATTACCATAACTATGTAATATAAATAAAAACGAGGGCATAATCGGAATTACATTTTGACTTTTGTAAAAATAGATAAATATGTATATTACATCTTCTTCTTAACCCATGTCGCGCCCCTCATCAGTAGCATATGGACACCACATACTGCCTCCATGAATCCCTGTCACCGGCCAGTATTCTTACTCGAACATCCTCCCATGTCATGCCAGCGTCCCGCAACTTCGCCGAATACAACTTGTATATATTGTTCAGCGACCTACCAGGACGACTGAATACGGATGGCTTGAAGAAGAGACATGCCCGGTTGAGGTGCGATTCAATCGTTCTCAGTACATAACCAAGCCAAATCCAACGCCTTACCTTCACTTTGGATGTGATGAGAGTCTACATGGTCCGTTCCCTTATCACCTCATTTCGCGTATAGTCATACCACCGCACTCCCAAAATTCATTCTATTTTCGAAGCTCAGTAATATATTATTATGCAACAACAAAAAAATGTAACAAATATTAATGATTTGTTCATTGTCCCACAGTGGGGCGTGCACCTCACATTGAGAAACACCGCTTTAACGCTATATAGCGCGAAAATGGATCAGTAAAGCTAGTGAAATAAATTTCGTAATTTTTGTACAACAAAAAACGGAAACACATTAATTAAAACATCGTATCATCCATGTATGTTTGACGCCTTAGCACAGGGCTAAAAATTATCTGTCACTATGGATAACACTCACGAGGAAAAGGTTAAACATCTAAGCGGGTTTCGAACTGGCGTATTACCGTCTACTGGCGCACTGTCTACTCACTGATACAGAGGGCTGGGCGCAATCTTGTCTATAGTAACTAAATATAACTATTACGATCAAACGATAAAAAATATGAAACCAATGAATCACCAATCACAACGCTCATACTCGTGAGTTTCCAACTGATAATATGGTATAAAATTTATTGGACAGCCAGTTCGACATCGACATCTGGGCTAAATGGGTTTCCCATATGATTTATAAAAAATAATAATTCGAGTCATGATTAATGGATTTGAGACCCTAATATAGACGACAGGGTCATCAATAAACAGGACTAAAAATGATATAACGAAAGAATATTCAAATATCACTAATTAAAAATTCTGACACGGATCTAAGGATATTTTACCCAAAGATCCAAGCAACAAACTATAAAATCAATAAAGTTCATTCGTCATACTCGTAATATTATTATGGTTGAAATTACGATAGGAGTTTAACGCAAGAGGGTACCGTTTTGCATTTAAAAGCTTGTTTACTTACGAGTTTTTCGCACGATAAAAAATTGTATACCGTAGATTTTTGTACACTATTTATTGTCAGTTGGGAAGTTTAAAGCGTAAATAAACGAAAGGCGTATACCGCGCGGAAAATAAAAAAAAATGTGCAAAAAAACTACTTTCTGTAAAACTGTTTATTTTAACTTTATTTAAAATGCATTCTTTACAAGAAAATACCTGCAATCAAGTTCGTGTTTGTTGCTAAAATATAATACTTGACAAATATTTTAATGACAAACAATAAAAAAAAAAATTACAAAATTCAAAATTAAGCCCAAGGTAACACTTTTCTTACACAAAAAACAATTGAAAATTGTTGAACTAAATAGTTGCTACTTTAATTATCGTTACCAAAACTTATTATTTTGTAATTTTGAAAAAAGTTCCATGTTTCATTACATGAGACAAACTCGATTGTACCAATTACCGTGGTATATCTCTGCTACCAACTGCGTGCAAAGTTCTTTGGAACATATTGAAAGAGTTCCAAATCAAAATAAAGTTACTAAATATAGTGAGGGTATACATGGAAGGATCCTTAAGTAGGATACATATTCAGGGAAATGTATCGTAATCCTTCAAAGTGACAGCAAGATTGAAACAAGGACTCTCTATCACCCATACTCTTTAACCTGGCTCTTAAGAAAACTGTAAAAGAAGCACTCAACGCAGAAGGTGTCAGTCTTAATGACGACCATACAGTATTAGGCTATGCTGATGATCTGGT
>JAPMAE010010301.1:0-10236 GCA_036584705.1 Rhyacophila sp. 25_7 | reverse complement strand
TTTCGGATGCGCGCCACCCAGAGAAGCCGCGGCAGACATTTGAACGATGTTATTTACCATACATAATGCCATCGATAGGCCTTTCCAAGATAAGAAGCGCTTAATGAAATACCCTTTATATATATTAAAGATTGTAAAAAGAAAAGTTTTTGCAACAAAAATCTTTGTATTCTAATATTTCAAACAGCTCTCATGTAAAAAGTCAGATGTGATCCAAATAGTTCTGCATTACATTAACGATATATAACTAATATCCACTATCCATCGACAGTAATAAATATGACTCATGTGCTAATATCACAGAAATTTATTATGTTCATAGTTTCATGTAAATAGCATTAGGTACTAACGCATACGGATAAATGTTTCATCTATTTTTTTAAACATCATATAAGGGGGAGGGAATGCTTGCGGAAATTTTACACTAGGGCCCAAAATTTCTAGCTACGCCACTGCATGTGGGCCTAAAATTTCTAGTTACGCCACCGATGTGAGCAATATGCAATAAGAAAAGAAAACAAACTGTTTCAGAAATTAAAAAAAACAAATTTGCATCACTATGAGTGATGTGGGTGCGTACATTAATTACAAAAAACGTTTATTTTCTTAGTAGAAACGTGTTCAGAAAACTTACCTTTAGATAACGGGCTTTAAAGGACACCCCCCTTACCCGCATTAGTCCGTTATATCGAGGCTTTACTGTATATTATAACAACTCTGCATGTAAACAATCGTTAGCTCGGTTTGCAATATTTGCGGTAGCACAGAGTAATAAGCTTGGCGCGTTACATGATGACGCAGTCCATTAGTACATAATATGTGGCTCTCTAGATAATTTAAATATCAAAGTAGATTCCATACTAATTAAGTTTTGAGACCACTGGTTTGTATCATATATTGTTAAACAACTGTTAATACAATATGTAGTATAATTATGCTTAATTTTCTAAGTAACCGCACAATTAAAAAGATTCGTATAAAACATATTAAACTATATTAAAAACCAATTTTGGAAAACTTCAAACATCACTCGATATATGGGACGCACAATAGTCATACAGGGATTTGGCCGCAACAGAGTGTACAGTTAACACTCATATATTGCGGTCTGCAAAACGTTGAAACTTGTTGTTCTGATACTGGTTACACTCTCAATATAATGCATTTCTATGAATTTATGACTTCAGCGTCAACAAAAAAAAAATACGTAAAAAAGATACGATGTTTATCTTCTTATCTTAAATACACATTGAAATAATAAGACAGTTTTATTTAGCACAATATAGTATAGTTTAAAGTTAGTTTTTTTATAGTTTTTATACATCATATAAAGGAAGCGCTTGGAAGAGAATTCTTACTTAAAAGTTGATGTATAATGAGTAGTGTGGTGTAAAACGTTGGTTACACTTCGGTAAAATTACATTTTACTAGATTTTTAGCCTATTCATTAACCATGTTACACTTCCTCATTGAATTTTTTTTTTTTTTGAAAAAACAATTTCAACGTGGTTCAAAGTAATCTTGGTAACCCCTTGGCTAACATAATTTTTCAGTATATTTTTAAAACTTTTAATTGCGATTATTACAGAACTGTCTCATTGCGAGTTAACAAGTTTTTACACCACACCCCTCATGTATACGAAGATGTGTGTGGAAAAAAATATAAAACTGTTTTTTTATTTCAATATAATAGATTTCCACGTAGGATTGATAGTAGAGACAAATATTTATACAAAATAGACATACTTTAGTGTTTTATTATTATATGCAGGATGTTTAATATTTGTATTCAGAGACGTAGTAAGAAATTTTGAAGCCCACGTCCAGGAAAAAAAAGCATTATTCTAAAAACATAGATAAAGTGAATTCACAACAATAAATTTTTTCAAGCTTTTCTGTGAGAAAAATAAATTACAATTGTAAAAATTTCGTTGAAAAAAATTCTTAAGCAAGGCAAACTTTTATCATTCATTTTTGAGATGGAATACTTTTTTAAAAATATTTTTTGGTTTACTAAAACAAAGTTTTTCGTAAGTAATTGTTACTAGTTATATACTTATACTAGTATTTAATGTTGCGATAAGAATTTCAGAGTGATTCAAACCATTTTCCGAAAAAAACTTATACATACTTGATTAAAAAAAAAGGTCATTAATCTGTATATATTTCTTTCTATAAATCTTTATAATAAAAAGCTTAAAAATCAGTCATTGGAAGCATTTATCTATTTTGCTGAAATTACATCTCCGTCATTAATATGTATGAGTATTTTAAATAATATCTCAATATTACGCTTATATAAATTAGCGCCTAGTGCCATCTAGGCTATAGTTTTAGTAGGTCTCTGGGCATATTATTACAATCAAAATATGATATGATAAAATTAAGAATATCAAATGATATCCTAATAAGTGATTCACTGTTGTCATATTAAATTAATTTTGTATTCACTTAACATGATTTGCTGCCTTTTATATTATATATTTCCTTACCACATTGTCGTGACGTGCAAATTACTAATGGGACAAAGACAATACACAATTAGCAATTATTCTTAAATGTACTCTGTAGATTGCTTTGCATAACCACTGTTAATTTTAAGACTAAATAAATTAACAAACAGTAGTGTAAATGAGCAGTGTTGATTGTTATAATTCTGAAGGAATATTAATTAGTAAAATAACATTTTTTATGAACACGCGTATTCTTCTCTTGAGTACTATTTAACAGCTGTTTACGGGCGAACAATTAAATATAGTTTTGGTTCGTATTCAATTGCGTCGCTTACGACTTCTATTAACCGATTAAGTGCCAGAAGCGAGTTAATTCTCATAACTTAGAATGTAGTTTGCTAGACTAATTAGAATATGTTGCACGGTTTTAAATATGAAAGCGTAAATAATATATACACCGTGTTTAGGCAAAAAAGATAAAACCTCACAAAACAAATTTTATGGGAGGCACAAAAATCGTTTTTTAATGATTTATGGTCAAACTCACATTAACTTTGATGACCAATAAATTAGTGCATTGTTTTCTTGATCTGGTAATTAAAAAAATATTAAAGAAAAACCGTTTAAATTGAAGATTAATCGTTTTTTCCTTTCCACCCAAACTTAATAGGTCGATCTTATTTCAAAATCTAAAGCCAAATTTCGATAATGATTCGGTAATTTTGGCTTAATTCCCTTTGAAAAAATGTATATTTAGTTGTGTATATTGTGATTCTCAAATAAAATCACTTTTTAATAAACTGACGCTTGAGCCCTTTTGTCTAAATAAGGTCGATATGACTATGATATTATGGTCATTAAAAACAAAGTCATGACAAAGAACTATAATAAAGTTCTAGTTTTGCTTAAAAAAATACATCTTGTCGGTTTGTGATATTTTGTCTGGCACAGGAAAGGTTAAACGTAATTCCCCGTACTCTCCGCCTGGAATCGGTTGCATTTATAATAAATTTACGTTTCATAGACTCGTAAGATACATTTGTAAAGAATCGTTTATGTGTTTAGAAAATATTTATCAATACTGCTATGTCCGGATAAGTTATGTGACGTTTAATCCTCTCGACTGCCCTCATAAATATACGGATTTTACAATACAAAGAGTGTTTCTAATATTTTATAAATATAATAGTATAGACACGAATAAGTTAAATGCCTTGCAAGACGGAGGAACAGAAATATGTGAGAAATACCTGTATAGAATTTTCAACTATTATTTGTAAACATGGAGCATACTTTATGCATACAATTCTCAGCGAAACGCAGATAACTATTCTACATATTTAATATAAGACTATAAGAAAATATATTTTGCTTTAATATTTTATAGTCATGCTGGATTTCAAGCTATTATTTAGACATTCTTTAACGTGTATCTTTCTTCGTAAAATATATAAAGTTATTTTTTCAATAGTATAGTCGACAAGCCGTGTTTGCAAATAATATCTTCAGTTATAAAGTTTTGAAAAATGTTTTACATTACACCAACGACTATAATATTTTCGATTGTCTATTTTTTTATCAAAACCTTTTCAGCTCTGATACGGAGCAAATAGATTATTTCGATGCGAAGGTTGTCTTAACAGGTTTTAAAGGACCCACTACTGACCCCCGCAGTACTTACAACCGTGATTTTACGTGGTCACCTGCCCTTCACGAAAGCAATATTATTTTTTGACTCCCCAATTTTATTTTAAGCCTGTCCGTAGCGGAGTCGTACGAGATCATGCACAGTGTGCTGAGAGATAAGATTTTAGATAGAAAAGAGAAGGAATGAGTAACAGTCTACTTTTCACTCAGCTGGCGGGTGACATATGCACCCCATGGTGCTGATGACACAGCCAGATTGGCTAACCAGGATCGAAACTGACATCTCGACAGATTATTTTATAAACAATCGTTTTTAATTATTTGCTTAACACATTAAAACTTTCCCTGTTTGCGTTTGTAAACATGAAGGGACATGCTCAATTTTTGTCGCCGGCTATATGATTAAACCAGCTACCCAACGATTCATAAATAATTTATTATGTTCAGAGCCACTGTTTAACGATTACTCATCATTACAAGTCAACAAACTTTTTGAAGTGTTCGTTTATTTTATTTACTTAATCTGGTCTTAACAATTTTATTTTACAACGTTTATTGTATTTGCAATAAATAACAAAAATTAACAATCACCATGTGAGATTTAAATACGGTGGTATTCATAAGAAATATTTACTTTATAAATGATTTTAAAGCGAAAATATTTATAAAATGTTCTAAAAAAACAGTAAAATAGAACCTTAAATTCTGGTATGTGTAACGTGTGAGCCAAACAGATTCCTTTCGAAGAACTTGTAAAATAACATCTGTCTAAATTCTCTCTTTTTTCTGAGGGATATATTGAAATCATTGTAACAAATTTCTTTGAATAAATACATTTATGCTCTTCATAGGGTAGCTCTATTGAGAAACTCTTTCTGCAGAGATATATATATAAAAGAAACAACAATATATACATGCATGTATTCCAGATTTTACATATATACATAGTTTGTTATCATATATAGAAAAAAGATAAAACAATCTTTACGATATATATAACATAAAAAAGAATGATATATTTTTATCTTTTCTGACGCAATTTTTTGTTGATTTAAAATATAGCTGTGTTGTATTTTGGCAATTATAATGAAATTACTGCCAGTTGTACTGCAGGCGTTGGTCCAGTCTTAATTTTCAGTGGCTAAATGAAATTTGTGTTGTTTTTGAAGCTCATTATATTATATTACCAGGCGCTCTGGGTAAGAAAATGTACAGCGCTGCCGACTGGCAATCCGTTTTTTTTCAAATGTTTATTCATTTGTATTTATAGCCAAAATAGGACTGAAACGGTCGAGATAATCATTATTAAGAATTAATTTTAATAAACAATTGCTAAGAAAATATTCAGACTGTGAAGGTTAGATATGCTCTATCTAGAAGTAGATACGGACAGAATAGAAAACAAATGTTAAATATCTTGTTATTACGTTATATGTAGGAATTATATATTTTTGTTCATAACCAGTATAAATTGCATGTTTAGTCAAAAATGACGAATTCACATTTATCTTAACGTCTCTAAGAGTGAATTTTTTAATTGCGGTTGCACAATGGGATTAAATTTTTTTCATAAATCCAGCTTTAAATTTTGAATTTTATAAAATATATATAATACTACTGTTGTATGATGTTTATTTGATACATGACAAATATATACGAGTATTTTATTGCTTGATGCTTGACGTACATATACGTCTATACTTCTTGAAAGCGAATTTTGAGCGAACATATATGCGCGTCCATACTTCTGGACTGGTTAATGATATCGCACTAGTATTTGTTATTATTATTTAATCATTTACGACTTATATGCGTGTTTATATAATTATGTTAATAAATGTATTGCAAGCATATTTTATTAAGCTATCTAATTCGCATATACGAGTACGTGTGCGCATTTCCATAATTCTCGATTTTGTTTATACATTTTTAAGCACGAACAGTTTTTATTGGCGCAAGCGTTGATCCAAAATCAAATAAAGAGCCGTGTATTTTTACTTAAAAATATTAAAAGCCGGTACGGAAGTCGGTTTGAACTATATAAGGAAATTGATTTTTTTTAAACCGTAATATGTAAACACAACAATAGCTAAAAAATGCAGTGTGCAAGTAGAATACTGTAATAAATAAAACAGTATTGTTTATAAATTATGTTAAATAAAACTATTTTTGGTTGGTTTTTCCGGTGGTACCGATTTATGTATGAATACATATTTAACACTGAAAACAAATCTGTACCTGGGAGGTAAAATACACTATGTCAATTTTTGGCAAAATTAAAATATCGATGTAGTATAATATATCTTACGACGCTTTTTCCTGTGATATTCTCAATTTAATTGTAACCCTACTAGAAAAGAATATAATGAAGGGAATATTGTACTGTGTTAAGGGTTCCCAACCGGTCGATCGCGAATCAAAATTTGGTCCATCCCGATTACTATTAATATGCAATATGACTGTCGCTTTACGAAAAAGAGGCTAAATAAATCGAAATTTTAGTACTATCTATAAACATTATAACCGTGATTTTCACACAAATTAAATAATAAGGGGAAAATATACGAATGTTGAAGAGTACACTCCATTCGTAACAATCATTCTTATACTATTTTTGTTAGAAGACGATCGCTACGAAAATTAATGCTAAATGTAACTCTTACTTTCAAAAAGGTTGGGTACTATGTTAATATATATATATATATATTATCTGAGGGAAGCAACACCAAAACGACGTTGAACAGCCATAGTGAAAACTCACCATTTTTGACATAGTGCAGTTTCCCTTCCAGGTATAAATATTGATGCACATAGTATCTGAATATTTAGACTTATATAAAAAATCACCTTTTTTATATTGCCCTGACTATGAAAGATATCTATTTTATAATTTTATTATTGTAATTAATTATTTTTAAACACAATTTGTCGACCTCGTAGGTGAATAGATTGCGCATATGACTCACGAGTCGAGGGTCTAGATTTAAAATCCAGTAGCTGGCAAAAATTGCACATTTTATTTAACGTGCATTTGAAACCAGAAATTCGACCAAATTGGTTCAGCTAAAAACTGACAATTATTAGTCGTAAAAAAGCTGTCAATTCAATCGTCACATTGTGGAGATCCATATACTTTGTTTTTATGTGGATACGGTTAAAAAGAAGAAGAAGAAAATCACCTTTTTTATGTATCTACCTGATATGCAATGACATCTATATGACACCGTAATTAAGAATTTTATTATTGTAATTAATTATTTTTAAACACAACATTCCACTTAGGGGTGAGTAAGATTTAATACAATTTCAACGGTGAAATAGTTTTTTTACCCAATTTTAGGCGTAGAATAGCAAATAATACAATTGAAAATATAATATTTATTATTTAATTATTTTCCGACATTTGGCCTCCGGGAAGAAATCCAGCTTACCACATGGTTTTATCCTTATGTTTTGTAAATGCTTTGTGTCCGTGATTATTCTGAAGCGAAACCACATCAATTATTCTCAAATGACATAACCCCTTAACAATAAACAATGGGAGTCTAACTTATACATTTCAGAGCAGCATAGTCGAAGTCACAAGTTAGTAAACTAACAACCGTATTTAGCCAGTGGCGTTACATAAATAAGCTTTGTGCTTTTGTAAATGCAAAAGTGTGGTGTGATACAATTTAAATGAAACCAAAAGTAAATTTACCTACTTATCAATTTTGTGTTTTGTACATATTAAAAATTTCTTGATAATAATTATGAATGACAAACTACAAGAAAATTAGTAAAAACAAACATATATTCAATTCATATATTGCCTGCCACTAAGATAAATAACAATTTTAAAGCATTCGTTTTAGTGTTATATGTACTTACAATATCGACCATAAATTGTCACAACTTGTCTCAATGTTATCAACAATTTTTTTCTGTATTTTCTGTTTTCCAATTCACTTTTTCTTGAAAAAACAATAAGAATAACATCTCATAGAAAATAACAGAGACTATTGCTTGATCGATCACAGTGAAAATGAGTAAGTCATCTGAATGTGTAATTTTTACTTATAGAATTGATTACAATTAGTTATAACATACAATCAAATGTATCTCCGTTTTTCATCTTTTGAGAAAATGGCGTTTGAAGTTTTGACGAATATTAATATTTTTCAAAAATCAAGCAACTGCAGTATACCAAGGTTTTTTTCTGTAATCACTATAAAAAAGTGTGTCACGTTTTACTTAGCCATGAGTAAAATAGCCGCATTGGTAAATACGTCTGTTTTACATTCAAATGGTATGAATTTTTTTATAATTGTAATGAAACATGTATAATAATAACAGCGAAATTAGATAGATTGCGATGTGATTTTTTACACAAAAAAGTAGGTGAATTTTGCATTACTTAAGCGATATTAGAAAAATAAATGAAAGGAATTAAAAATGTATATACATATAATTGAGAAAAATAATTAAAAAAAGAAGGTAGTTTAATTTTTTACTATTTTAAATCTAAGATCATTTAAGAGTTTTGTAGACTATACAATTTTAATAATTAATAAAATAAAAGATTGCGTTGGATGAAAAATTACGGCGTGATGTGATAGATTATATTACGTATGTTTGGTAAATTTACGCCCAAAACTTCAATAAAATATCTCGCACTTCAGAGATCAAATTTTTTTCAGTGCTGTAATTTACAGAATTCTTTATTTTTCACCTCGAATAATTTATTCGAGGTGAAAAAAATGATTGCGAATTTTAACAAAACATTTATATGTTCTAAAATATTTGATTGAAAAATAGTCTATACGAAAGTATTCTTAATATATGCATTGTGATCCAAATTTTAATTGATAAGGAAACATATTGTTTATTTTCTATGGTAAAAATACATTGGGAAAATATACGTATGAGTACGTCGTAAAAATGTTCGAAAGTGATATTTTGCAAATAAAAAAGTATGTCGGTGTACGAGTGTATACAGTTATAAGATTGTTAAACGAAACTTTTATGTTCAAATCATACGTAGTGAAAGAAAGAAAAATTTCATCGTCTAAACGGTAAATTATACTGAACATGTATATTGATTTAATTAATCCAACAAAAATGTAATATGATAACTATAATGTTTATTCGATCAGTGAATTCCCGTAGTATAAAATTAAATGCATATATATATATATATTAATAGACAATATTCGCTCCGGAATGGAGCATAAATATATTCATAATGTGAAAATTGCCATGAAAATTTTTTTATGAGTCAAAATTGTCAGTTATAATCACAACCAATTTGGTCCACGTCGTGGTTTCAAACACACACGAAAAAACCTGTCCAATTTTTGTGAACTAGAAGATTTGAACCCATAACTCTCAATTTGTCAAACGAGTAATATCTACACACCTACGATGTCGACTGTAATATATTTACAAATATAGTTGAGCATAAGTGGAATTTTGATACTAACGACCTATAAGAGTGAAAATTTGTAATAAAATATAAATAACTCTAAACTAGAGTTTTAGTACATGTTTTTAGGTTTTTCTTTTCAAAATTAATAAAAAAATAACATATGAGTGTACAAAGCACTAAATGTTGAACAACCTTTTGTAATTACATACTTGTACTATTATTAATCAAGAGTTTTTAGCAAAAACTTAATTTCAAGGAACACTAAACTTCAAAATACTTAAGTTTAATTTATATAATGCTTGTTGAGCTTTCAAAACTATATTTATAAGAAGATTCAGTCATAAAATTATTAGATAGTGATCAATAATAACAATGTATTAGTATAAAATAAATATTTGGTTGTCATCTAAGTTAATTTTATTCAGTTTAGTCTTGAAAGCAAACAACACTCGTTTCTCCATTTACAAAGACATTTGTTGTTGATATTTCGATACATCAGAAAAACTTTATACGGAGTATTTTCAACTATTCCAGTTTCGAGTTTTATAGCTTACTTTCAGGAAATAATTAAAAAGTTACGATGTCATAACGTAAAAGTTAAAAAAAATGTTCATTTTTTCATATATATATGTATTTATTGTATTATTTTTTTTCATTGCGGAACACATCGTTCACATGTTATATGTAGATAGACATATGAGAAAAATATTTTGATTCGCAGACAACTTT
>JAPMAE010010300.1:0-10237 GCA_036584705.1 Rhyacophila sp. 25_7 | reverse complement strand
ATCACTGAACAACTGACGCTCGTTCTTAATGTGAGAAATAATAAGAAATGACATCTGGAGGAGACAGATCGACTAAACACCATGTGGCCGCTAACTTGTGAAGGTCTGTTTCGAGTAAATGTGCCAAATTTGTGTCAGATTGGCCGATCAGTTTAAAATTGTATTATGGAGAAACAAATGAAACGATGCTTTCTACGTTAAAAGTGTTTTAGTAGCAATAGATTAATTCTCGAATGTAGTTAATGAAACTTCAGTAGGCAACAGAGCCTATGCACCACCCTCATAACAGATAGAGGGTTAGTATCGGATGGACATGGGCCTCAATGGATCGTAGTTATTTATTTATTATCAACAGCCACATATTATTAAAATATTCATACAATCAAGTATTCAGAATTTTGTCGATGTTGAGAAATTACGTTGTACAATGTTCCCTTATTCACCTCTCCAGGACGAAATTTTAAAAAATTATGGTTGCACAATTAATTTGGTGAACGTTTTTTCATCAATCTAGCTTTAAATTTTTAATTTTATTAAATGTATGCATCACTATAGATGTATAATGTTTATTTGATGCATAAATTATCGACGTTGTTTAGGCAAAAAATATTAACCCTCACAGAACGAATTTTACAGAAGGCACAAAAAACGTTTTTTAATAATATTTAGTCAAAGTCACATTAACACAAACTCGAAGGGCACGATGACCAACAAATTTGTGTTTAATTTCCTCGTCTGATAATTTGAAAAGTTATCAAAGGAAAATCGTTGACATTGAGGTTTAATGTTTTTTTCCTTTCCATACAAACAGTAGGTATATTTTTTCCGAAAATCTAAAATTGAATTTCGATATTAATTCGGCTTCATTCCTTTTGACAGAACGTGTTATTTGTTGCGTACATTGTGATTCTCAAATAAAGGCACTTTTCGAAAAACTGAGCCGAAATAGGATCGATATATTTTATGTACGATTTTGACGTCATATTAAAAAATAATATGCTCCGCCTAATTAGAGGGTAGTGATAATATAATTACTTAACTGAATTCAGTTCTCTTGCTTTTTTCACTACATTTAGCTAGAGTTGAGTTGAAATGAATTGTCGGATCACGTACAATAAGAATTTTTCACAAGGTTTATTTCCTCGAGGAAGACTTCCAAAGAAAAGACTGATTTATGAGAAATGTTTTATTACATAACTAGTCAGTACATTCATAAAGCTTACTCTGTCGTATGCCGGAAGCTACTGCATGGGATGGGTTTTGGATTAAATAATTCGAATATTAGATCCTAGATAGTGTCAACGAACGTGGATGAGATTTTAAATCAATATGAATGATTTATTGACATTTTAGCACTTAAAATCTGAAAGAATTGCATAAAAGTATGATATCCTAAGAAGGGAACTTCGCTTAACGATCGTAATTCGTTCCGGAATATTACTCGCGATGCGAAACCCTCGTTAAGCAAAACAATTTTTCTCGTATTAATCAATATAAAATACTATAATGCGTTTCATGCGGGAATAAAATATAACGTTTATACAAACAAAATTATACATCGTAATTATTTATGATACCTAATTCTTTTTTACCATGACGCTTCGAAAGACATTTGTTTTTGCCGACGCTTCAAAATTTAATGAAAGACAACAACAAACAGCATTATTATTGAATAAATTTACAGCTCGCATCCATTGTCTTATTAGGGTGATGCTTCTCAATGTACGATGGAACAGTTTCTCGTGCTGTCTACATTTCTCTTATTGCGCCAGAAGGTGGTAGCTCTGTTTTTACTCAATGGCGAACTCTCCTCCACAGTTTCTTGCTGTGAACAAAATTCAGCTCCAAAATTTCTTCGATGGTCAGCTCCTTGCTGTGCACTATTACGAGCTCATCGATATCGTTGCTACCCATCCCCAGCCCCATGATGTTGG
This sequence comes from Rhyacophila sp. 25_7, assembly GCA_036584705.1. Taxonomy (NCBI): domain Eukaryota; kingdom Metazoa; phylum Arthropoda; class Insecta; order Trichoptera; family Rhyacophilidae; genus Rhyacophila; species Rhyacophila sp. 25_7. The sequence continues at coordinate 8,303 of JAPMAE010010300.1, read as the reverse complement.
CCAAATACACAATTTCGTTGAAAATATGCTCAGTATTGATATCTGAGTGCACTCAGCCGATTATGTGCAAGTGATTGTGATTTGATTTTAAGAGGGTATTTTTTTACAATTTGTTTTGCTCGTTACGCGAGGTTTCACTGTATTTGTTTATGCCATTTTCGGGTGTATGCGGACATTAATCGAAAAAATGACGTGCCCTCAGTATGACGCTAAAAGGCACATGTCGATATCTGCTTCATAATTTTAGTATTGCTACTTCAAAATCGGAACTTTACAGGAGAGTGGTTTAAAGAGACAAAAGCTTGGTGTGGGATATGCGATGCTTCCAAATTGCACTCATAATACGAATTTTGAAATTTTGTAAACGGCATCATAATTATTACGTACTACAGATACGAAAAATGTCATTTTGAAGTTATAATACTTTACGTAGGTGTCCGATGTGTTACCATGTCATTAGAAGAAGACCGCTTATTATATATACAGTACAATCTTGATAATTCGTAAATCGCATTTGAACCCATTCCCGGTAGAAGATCGTAAGCGGCAATAGGACAATTTCCGTTTTTTATCGAATCCGTTCAAAATAGATATCCATACGGTCTGCGCGGTATCAAGTTTTCACGTTTTTAATTTTATTATTAAAATAACATTAAAAACCTTCTCCTCTAAAATGTAATATTACGCTTACGATCTACTGCCAGCAATGGGTCTATTTATTCGTATGAAGTTGTTCAGTAAGAAAATCAGTCAATTCTTTCAGTCATCACTTTTATTTGTACAACTCTCAAAAAAAGAGCTGATATAGATTGTAATACAGTACAATTCTGATAATTCGCATCCTGCTAATTCGTAACAAACTGTCGGTCCCTCGGGAAAATCGCGGTAATTCGTAAAAAACAATACATTCTGGTCCCCTCGTTATCCGTAATTAATTTTTCTTCTCAAAGCTACCAAAACGTCTTATAATTTATAATTTTCAAGCAAAGAATTCCGTTTATTCGTATAGCACGCATACTCATACACACTTCTTGCTTATTCGACATAATAATTTATGTGAATTCAATTTGTTTACATTTGCTTTTAAAAACGATTCATGCTTTTTTAATAAATCTCGTTTCTGTTTTTTGTCACTGATTACACATAGTCCGTATAATTCGTAATTAACCCGAGGTCCCTTGGCACTACGAATTATCGGGATAATTCTATATTTTTATGCTGCGTAGTGGTTAACTTATTTTAACTTTTAAAATACGTGACGAATGTAAGACAGACCATTAGTTAGTTCATGGATAAAAAAAGTATTTTTCATATTTCTAATGACAAACATACGTATGTAGCGTAGAGACTAAGTCGCGTCCAGTAATTTTAACAATATTATATTCGCATTTTTGTCTCAAGAATCTACTCAGCGTTGAAAATGGAAAATGCCATAAGAGAAGGGCGGCGACTCGGAAATTAGTGATTCACTACGCGTTCTCAAGAAAATTTACAATCACCGACCGGCTCACTTTTCCATCAAGATGAATCATGCGATACTGCAGTTATGGCGGGACAGTTTATTTCAATCTGCCATGCGTATCTTTATACACTAAGTTAGTGTGTTACTTATCCCTACAACTGGAAATAGTTTATTTAGGTTAGGCTATGTTAGCTGTATATTTTATATTGTACAATACGAAAGCGAAAATCACTTGTTGATTATTGTGTGGAATGTAAAGCCGTAGGCTTAAAGGGATTATACGACATTGATCAGAAAACTTAGGAAATAGTAAAATGTGTATGAAATGAATGAAATATCGACCGTGTTTACGTAAAAGGAAGTAATTCTCCCAGAAGAAATTTTACAGAAGGTACAAAAAACGTGTTTTGATTATTTTTAGTCAAAATCACATTAATACAAACTTGAAGTGCATGTTGACGAATAAATTGGTGTTTCATTTTCCTGAGCTGATAATTAAGAAAGAAAAATCATTAAAATTTACGTTTAACGCTTTTTTCCTTTAGATACAAACTTAGTAGATCGTTCTTTTTTATAAATCTAAAGCTAAATTTCCATAATAATTCGGAATTTTTTGATGAACCTGTATTTAATTGTGTACATTGTGATTCTCAAATAAAAACACTTTTCAAAAAATTGAAAGTCACGCCCTTTTACCTAAACAGGGTCGATATTATAAAATCATCAGTCGAAATGTAAATATTTTTCTAAGATTACTCAAATTTTCCTATGTATTGAAATACACTATCAAGGACAGGTATTGGATTGAATTAACCGATTATTAGAAATGAATACTCTTCATTGCAAACACTCCTCGTTCCCAATAAAATTTGTAACAAAGTGCAAAAAACTATTTTAGGTACTGATAACATAATAAGTCGGGAATAGGGTATTTCGGCCCTATTAAACAATAAATAATATTTTAATAACAGGAATACAAATTACAAAAAAAATCTAACATAAGATAATACGTTTGTATAGAGGTATTTATGTATGTGTGTGCTTATTTATATGCAGTTTTAGTTTGTTTGTATTTTAGTTACAATTAGTTTTGTGCTTGCCTGTACTTCTCAACACGCACACACACATACTGTGCATGTACGACTTAACAAATACATAGACAGAACCGCACGGTTAAATGAATACCACTATATGTACATAGGAGGTGTGTATTTCCAAAGTGAACTTATTCCACTTCAAAAAATTTGTGGCAAATGCACAAAAAACTGGTTACGGTGTCTATATGTAATATCGACACCATAAACCGTATATTTAATGTCCATCATTCAATTCTCTGGAAGATCCTTAAACCACGTCGCACGTTGAAAGTCATCATTTACCAAGAGAGATAGATATCTTACTATTAAATTTTTTATAAAATACTGGATTAGTTCTTTTTCTAGGTTCTTTAAAAGTTACGCACATCTTAAAACGTAGTTTGCTAGATAAATTTGAATATTTTGGGTAATTTTTTATACACGAAAACTCAGATATATATATGATCATTTAAAACAAAGTCATGACAAAGAAACATTCTATATATTTTTAAAGGAAATATAAGATTCTATTTTCCTTGAAAATCGCAAGGTGCCGAATTGTCACATTATGTTTGGCACAGAAAAGGTTAAATTTAATGCTGTGATTCTTATTATTTTACAGTATATTTAATATTTACTTGTAATAACCGTTATATTAATGATATTCCATCGATCTACGAATATGTACGAGTATTATTAGTCTGTTGAAAGTCTTGATGAGCTTCGTTTTTTTTATTATTAATTTTTAAAGCAAATATATTCGCATTGTAGAATTGATTTTTTTAAATGATACTGCTGATATGCAGTGCATCCTGCAAGTATGTGATTAAAAAAAGCGTTGTCATATTTATCTTAATTGTCCATAATTTAATGAAACCTATTTTCATTTCTAACCCTAAAGAGAGTCCAACAAACTCGAGTATATTATTATTAAAAAAGGGTTAACATGTTTTTATAATAGTTCTCAATGCCGCAAAGCAGACACGTTAAGTTAGAAACCGTTTCATATGCGATTCCTATAAGCCAGCGCAAATAATAAGGTATTTGTAGGCGGAGATTCGCTACCATATGTTTGAGCATTCTCGAAAAATCGAAATTCCGGTGCATATTTCCATTGCAGTATTGTCTGGCATGGGGGTATCAAATTCATAAATGCTTTAGGGATGTCCATTTCGATGAAATACTTTTTGAAAAATCTAATCTATTTCTAATTAAACTACATTGTGGACGTACTCGTTTTAAAGACACGTAGGTCGCCTATTTGACAGTTTATATATTTTGCTGTTATTCTAAGATGTAAAACGTATTCGCGCTAAGCGATTTTTGGAGAAATTTAATTTATACTACAAAATGCGCGTTACAGAAAAAAAATGTTGTGTTTAACATGTGTTGATACTGCCAAGCTGTGAATATACTGACAAACACAGGCCTCCCTTGTTTACCCAGGTTTTCTCCCTGCTTCATATTCAATTGATGAAACCTGGTTCTGTCGAAAATCTGGTTTTTTGTGAGTGGGCGGGTAGGTATTTTTCATGAAATTTGGCAAAACTCACATCTTTCTCTTGTAAATAATTGAAGGAGATTTTTGTAGCAACGACCCTTGAAGGGGTTTGGCTCCTACTCCTCCCTTACAGCCCTCCTCCACCCCAACCCACCCCAACCCATACTTACCCCGAGCGAGCATGGCCGCGTGTACAACAACTTGTTTGTACTGTCTGCAGATGTATCCAAGCAACCGACTCTCTTAAAAACTTTCCTATAATATTTCTATTAACATTCTAATAGGCCACAGAAAATTATATACTAAATACATTGCTCACTGCCCGAAAAATGAAGTAAAACAAAAAAATTAAATCAATAGTAAAATTATTTATAACACAAGCACTTACATTTAAGTGCCGTCTATCGCGGGCACGTAACAATGTAACGTTCATGACAGACGTAGATGGGTTAATCTCAAATAATATATATTTTGGTAATCATTCACATTGTCATTTACGCACAAGGGTAGTCTACCAACACGTTGACAAAGAGCTCGCTTAACCTCAGCTACGTGCCGCGTAGAGGAGATTTTCTATCACTTTTTACTATTAGATATTGTAATTAATTATCCAATCGAATCGTACATACTAATCAATATGGTATGATTAAAAGAAGAAAAAATGTGACTTCGACTAAAAACGTTTTTTGTGCCTCCTGTGAAATTCATTCTGGAGGGTTAATCCCTTTTGCCTAAATACGGTCGATAATATGGTTCTACACATTTCACAACGAACCTCCAAGTTTGACACTCATGCATACAAGACTATGCGGAGTATTATATCCGTACATTATACGTTTTTTATTGTGTAAATAAAACAAACTATTTTTTTACTACCGTCCCATTTAATACCTCTGACCTATGCGATATACTTTTATACCTATCTGTGGGGCGATCAATACACCAGATATCAGGCGAAGGCTGGAGCCGGCGGCGACCGACGCCCGACATTGTTTTCAGCTTTTCCGAAAACATATGGTTTCACTCAATCTTTGTTTAACTCTCGTGGCATATTGTACAAACTTAATTGTTGATATTGATGTTGCCTTAAAAAGAATCAAGCACGGTATTGGTATAAATATGACAGAGAATACGGAAAGTGATTAAAAGTTAGGTTAGATATTCGCCTGTCAGATCGTAATCGCGGTGACTTTTTCAGGGGCAAAGCATTCAACAAGTAGCATATTTTTTCAGTTTTTCGCCTAACTTTTTACTGTAGTAGATGATATAGATTTAGATTAGGGTAATATTGTGAATGATCGTCAGAAAATATAATTAGTGCTTACACACATCATCAAAATTTATATTTTACGTCCCATAATTATTTGTGTAGTATATATTGCAACACTGCATTTCAACACCCTCTATTATTATAATATGTAACTAATGTTGTACAGACGACGCAGAGAATATTTTATTCTATTTTTAAAAGCGCATAATTTTATGGTCTTCTTTTGTTTTATTTTTAATTGTGAATTTTTCTTATTACAATTTTTAACATTTTCAGTATTTTATAATTATATTATATAATGATTATAATTTATTCAATCGTCGGACCGCAGTGGGCACCGGAATTTGATTTTATATTATATTTAATCTGAATCGTATATATACATGGCTAATTGTCTTTTAATAGTTTTTAAGAGAAGGAAAAAACGAAATTCGTTCGAAATATACAGATTGTTATGTGTCATCCGCCGTAGTTCAAAAGACTGCGTGTACGCTTGTGAATCATCGGTTGCTGTTCAAATTATGAAGCAGGCGAAAAATATTTTTTTATCTCTGTGTATTCATATTTTCAATGGAATGAGCTTTTAAATATTACTCGTATTGAGACAATATTCAAATCTGGACATACTCGTATGCTACATCTCATAACAGCAATGGAAACTTTCCATATTTCTATTCAATATATAATAAAATTAATTAAATAGGTTCCAAAAAACAACGTTCTGCACAAATTGGTTGTTTTCAGAAAAAGTAATTTTATTCTTAACCTGTTCAGAATGAGTTTTTAATTACGGTTGCACGATTGGTTGAAAGTTTATTCATTAAACTTGCTTTAAATTTTGAATTTTATTAAATGTATGCAATACTATTGTTGGATAGTGTTTATTTGATGCAAAAATAATATATACGAGTATTTTATTGCTTGATGCTTGACGTACATACACGTATATATTTCTTCAAAGCGAATTTTGAGCGGACGCATATGTGCTTCCATACTCCTGAACAGGTTAAGACGGTGAAATTGGTCATTATAATGTTGAAAATCTGTTTTTCCAGTATATGCATGAATAAAAAACATTTTGAGGGTCGCAGAAGTTTATATATATTTTTTATTCTAATTCAAAAACTTTGATGTGTAGAAAAATACACATATGTTACTAATAAATATTTAAATAACTCTTGTCTTTTTTTTACAGGTAAGTGAAAAAATCTTCCACCAGCATCTTGGTCAACCCTCTTCAGACAAGAGTTTTAGCCAGGTAACGCATTCTATGTTGCAATAGCAAGGCTTAATAAACGGTATTACTCAATTAACCAATTTGATTCATTATATCATTTAATTTAAATATTTTTTACTCCAATGCGTTTAGATAAATATAATATACATAGAAATGCGTATATAATATCTGAAAATAATACTTGTTTGCTATTAAAGAATGACACGATAAGGTAGTAACGAAGTAAAAAAAGAACAAAAGTATACTTATAAACTCTTATAGAAAATAAATATATATTGGAGGAAGTCTTCCAAATGAGACACAAGAATATAGCAAAAAAAATCTATTTGAAGTCAAACTTACTCAAATGGAAGATATCAGATCAATACCCGAAACAATTTCGTTGAACATAATCATGTTCGCCGTGTTGGCAACACTGTTGACAGATTAAATTTAGAACAACTGAGCGTAATCATGAAAAGAGCAGTGACTGCTCACAAACTTGACAAAAAAACGTGTTTTCTTGTTTATGATAGATATAAAGTGTTGTTCCGCGTTTCTCACAATCAACAGAGACGCTTTCAAATGCATGAAAATCCTAAAAATGTATTTCACTTATTGCGGAATATGCCACTTTAACCTAGACGACCATATTTATTTAAAATAGTGAATTATTATTAGTCGTAAGAAAATATCTCTGCACTATGTCAACTTTGGCAAAATTGGGATATCTACATAGTGTAGTATATCTTGCAACGCTCTTTACAGTGATATACTCAATTATGTTGTAATCTAATGGAAAAATATTTAAAAAAGTATATTATACTATGTTATGTATTATCCGAGGGATCTTCATATTGTGGAGATCCATATGGTTCGTTTCGTAGCGGATAAGCTTAAAATAAAAAAAAGTATATTTAAATGAATACACTCAACAAATAGGTGCATATCTCGTGTGGACTGGCCTTTTTTTAGATAACTGCGCTCAACTGATGTTTTTGATTCTTTATCGAACACATGTATACGAATATCACCCAGAATGGCAGAGTTCCCATTCAAGCCACGCATGAATAGGGAAATCTATGGCTAATTATTGGTTTCTTCGACATTTTATGCTAAAAATTATTTCATTGTATCCATTCTACAATAAACAGGCGTATGACAGGTCGCCATTGTTTTACACACAAGTTAAAAAAACGAACTTTTACGATCTGCTTTAAATCAATTCACGAAGTTAAATTATAATTTCCGCCTCTGCCTATTATTATGATAATGCTTTCTAAGCTTCGTCAAAATTGTAAAGCTCCCGCAACTCGGGTATTTATGTTGTATTATGGTTATATTATTTCTCCGGACGGCCAAGTTGGCGACTTGCATTGTTTCGGATTTTGTATGGAAGCCTTTTGAAATTCGCTGGGGCGTGACCAAAACGCTGAATAATTAAGAGATTTTCCGTCGAAATAATCACCGATTCAGTTCAAACTAAAAAGTGACTCTGCGGGCGTTTCATTAAATAATTACCACGCGTCACACCCCTCCCTATATGCGATCAATTTATTGATTTTATCTTTGATGCATAATCATGTGATCAAATATACGACTTCCTGCATACTGGCTGATGATGTTTGAGTCCAGAGGAAATCAGGATTCCGATGCGCATCATTCACAATTTGTGACAAAAAAGAAACAGCATTTTTTTACATATTATGGACATTACAAATTATTAGTTTAATACCTTCACAATATGAAGATATATATAAAAAAACAGCATAAGCAAA
>JAPMAE010010292.1:0-10239 GCA_036584705.1 Rhyacophila sp. 25_7 | reverse complement strand
TTTTTTTAATAAAAACATTTCACTTTATTTTATCATAAAATACATTTAAAAAATTGAATATATAATATGTGTATTTTGTATTATATTGTATTAATAAATAGAATTATTGGCTTATTTTTCACTTATATAGAACTTTATACCTCACTGTAAATATGGGTTCATTTTACGACGGTTCGATTTGCGTCGGCTTTTGTAGAAACGGACCTATGGTGTAAACCGAAGGCTACCTGTATATGAGTATATAATATTTATAATTAAACAGTGGTAATATTTTCTTTCCTACGGTCTAAAGCCAGGAACCCAATTGTGATTAATACTTGACCAACATCATATTCCATACATAATAACATAAAAAGAGCTTTTTATTAAAATTACGTTAACATTTCAATATAATATCTCTGCGCCAAAGTTAGAGTAGAGAAAAATAATTTGTTTAAACTAATCCCTCGTGAGAAAGAAACCATCCGATGTATGAGGATCACAGAAAGTCAACAATAATGAATATAATAACATTTTAAACAATATGGTATATCTTAGATGTATCATCAAAGTATATTTTGTATGACAATTCTTAAAAGTAACATAGAATGAAAATCAGCTTATTATTATCTTTGATAATATTAATATTTCTATTATGAATAGAAACCATTTGTGTTTGATTTAATATACTATATTATTTATTACGATCTAATATATCTACTTTCAAGACGAAGGTTGAGTTTACGAAAGGATACATGTAAACGTATAGAAATATATCCGCATATACTTATCTTTTGTATTTAAATACGATTCTGTATTTATGTTTTCACGTGGGTCGGTATTCTGTGGTATTTTGAAATAAATTATTAGAACGGTTGAAGCAACAAATCAAATACATACCTACAAACTATATCCTTACCTATTTATGGCAACATTATAAATATATTGTATGATTTATATTTAATGTATCATTGTTACAAAAGTATTAAATAGTCATTACCTCTTTCTAGATATCTATTTTAAAAAGTGGTTTCAAATAATACGAATTTTCAATTTCATTAACTTATATTAATACTGTCGTTATTAATATTAAAAATAATAAATACTTTATGCTTGGCGAAACTTTTGTGTGTTCATTTATTCAAATTAAAAAAAAATTCAAAGTATAATATGTATGTTAATAAATCGAGTTAAAAGTTTTGGATTTAATGGACAGAATTCCTTAAAATAGATGGCTATACAAAAGATGTACTTATCAGCCTCAAATAAAAAGATACGTTTAAACGTTACTTGAAGTGATTAATAAATTACAGCAAAACGTAATGAAAATAATTAAGGACGGCCTGCCTACTAGTATGTTCTACATTCTTTAGCACATTGTGCATGGCGATACCGTCTCGTGCGGCTCCTCTACGGGCAGTAAATGTCAGGTAGGCGACTGCGCATAATCGCGGTTGCACATACTGACGGTAATTAATTAATTATTATACGTTTGTCTACTAGTATGAGCTAACAGGTCATTAAATTATTATAATACGTGCTCGATGCAACAGTTTTTACAAAACTAAGCTAACACGTTAAATTAATTCCAAGCTACAGCATGATTGACTAATGCTTACATGAAAACTTATGAGATTATTGAACAAAATTTTATTTTAACGGACTCTCCTAAGCTTTCATTGTTCTATAAAATACTATTTTAAACTCAAATAATAAAAGAAGATGTTTTTTTTATTACTAACTCATTTACTAGTAAATTGAAACATGATTTACTTTTGCCCTTAACTTTTAAGACTTTAGAGGAAAAAAGAGACATACCAATTTTATTTAAATATTATATTTCTTATCTTTTTTTACCATATCCACTTTGAAACGAAGCATATGGATCTCCACAATGTGAAAATTGTTTTTGATAGTTATTTTACAAGAAATAATTGTAAATTATTAGCTCAACCTTTTCGACTTCGTGTCCTGGCTAGAATACAAATGAATAAACGTTTAAAAAAAATCCAATCAGCACAGGCCTTGAACTCGTGACCCTCAGCTCGTGAGTTGGATGCGTTATTCACTCACCTACGAGGGCGACAAATGACAAATGACTTCGACAAAGACAAATTATATATTTAAGAGACAATATTTTAAACATTATTCAAATGCTATCTCACTTGACGGAGAATTGCCGGATTTCGGACAGACAATTCGGCTTCCGTCCCGGGAAATCCACCGAGGACGCAATACGATATGTGTTGAACTCTGTGGAAAACATTGGTTTCATGAAGGGTCAGGCAGGGTCCGTGCATAATCGAAGAGTACTGGCGGGTCAGAGGTGAGTTGTTCAAATAACATTTTAGATTGTAACATTCATTTTAACCCATTTTATTTATTATTTTATGTATCAGCTATTTTTTTACTTAACCGATTAAGATGTGAGTTTACTCGCAGAACTTAAAACGTAGTTTACTATACATTAAATACCAGTATAAAAACGCTGATATATGACTATGCTATGATCATTAAAAACAAAATCATGAGAAAAAAACATTCAATATATCACGGTCCTATTTTTGCATAAAAAGTCACAGCTTGCTGCTTTGTAGAATTATGTCTGGCACAAAAAGGTTAAAAATGCACAAAATTTGCCAACAGATGTGATCAAAATCACGATTTGCCAAATTTGTCAAGATCACAGTTTTTTCTATACTAAATATAAATACAATATGCAAAAAATGTAATCATTTTACTTTAAAAATGATATATTTACGTTTCTAAATAAGCACCCGTGAAAGTTTTTTACTATTCAGATAATAATTCGCCGAGACAGAAATTATGTTAATCCGTTCATTCGAAGGGTAAAAAAATATTGTTCAACGATAAAAAGAGCTTATTTTCTACTAAAAAGGAGTTAATTCAATACTGTGAAAAACGTATTTGTTGACTAAAAGCGGAAAAGAGCTTATTTGCAGTAGTTTGTAATAAATTGCACTGGTAAACGCGAAAACAAAGCTTTCCTAAGCCTGTTGTTGATTTTGAAAAAAACCTTTTATTTATTTTCATCAATAGTTTGGTACGTTTAAATTATATTAGGATAGGCAAAATTTTTTATCGCCTTCGATGGCTTAAGATTGGACATTTTGTCTGATTGTGAGTTTGAGGGTCATGGATTCGAATTCACAGCTAGTCAAGCTAGGTTGTAAACCCGTTTTTGTTTTTTTTTTAAATATATTATGGAAGTTTTTATGCGTGAATAATAAAAAAATACAATTCATCTATCACTCCGAAACAAAGCATATGGATCTCCACAATGTGAAGATTGTTTTGACAGTTTTTTTACGACTAACTATTATCAATTGTTAGCTCAACCGTTTCGGTTTCAAATCATGGCTACGATACAAATGAATAAACATTTGAATTTTTTCCCATTAGCACGAGCCTTAAATCTGTGACCCCCGCCTACTAGACGTACGCGTTATCCACCAGCCTAACGAGGGCGATAGCATGTATTAGTTGTGGTTGATTTATATTGATTTTTAATTGTCTCCTATACAGTCCCGTGATGAAAATGCGGTGAAGTTTAGGCTACAGTACTTCGTGGTGCATGGTAGGACCGCAAGTGTGTAAATATGAGACTTATGTCACGGTAGACGTACTCAGGTCCCCGTTAATGTCTCCTATACAAATTATGCCTAAAACTTAATACCATGTTGTCCCAAAATATGATGTAACTAAAGATGCCTCTAGACGATCAATAATATTGCATAATATACTGCTAGAATCACCTCCACATTGCAATATAATTGCACAATACGTAGCCTATTACTAACCCCTCTAGCAGTCAATATGTGGAATAGTGATGAAGCAAGTTTTGTGACTATTGTTTTAGTGGTGGCTTTAAAGAAGAAGGAGGAAAGAAAGCGCAGATGGATGAAGGAATGGTTCAAAAAAAGGTTGCACGATAAATATTTGCATTGTACAATCGTTCAATACGGCCTCCAGACTGTCAATATTATTGCACAATATCAATTATTGACCAACGTGTTGAGTATAATATTGATCGTCTAGGGACCACTTAAGGAAAAAAGCCTTTAAATGAAATTCGGATTTTTATTCTAGCTACAATACCAATGAATAAACATTTGAAAAATCTTGAAACCAGCGCGGGCCTTGAACCTGTGACCCTCACTAACGAGGAGACTATAATTAATTAAATATAAAATTTTGTATGGAAATTCTTAATTTACATAAATATTCTTAATTTAAAGATGATAAACATCACAATTTTTCAAAAAATTTATTATATAAACAAATATAATTGTGGTTATGGAATGCTAAATTCAGGTTTTTAATATGAATAAGTAGATTATTTAAATTATTAATGATTGCGATGTGAAATAAATACTTAATATACCCAGCATGCCTACCCGTGGATGCTGAGCTTTTATGAAAAACTCACTACCTTTTATCGAGTAAAAGAAGGAGCGATAAAGCTCATTAAGTAAACAACTTTTGTTTTTTCGGAAAAGTGTCGCAGAAAGTTCAACCGACCAAGGGCGTCTTCACATACAAATACGCACACACTAGCTTACACAAATATACAAGCATTGTTTGTAAGTATGATATTTTTAAAATGAAAAATATAACTGATGCACGTGAAGCCTTCGTTACTTGTAAGTACGGCGAGACCAATTCTATTGTAAAATAACGTGTGTGTGTGTGTTTTAGGAGAAAACTTTCAAATACAAATCATGCTGTACTATATCCATAATTTGTACATAATCTGAATATTCAATAATTTATTATATATAATATTCCATACCCGCTCTGAAACGGAGCGTATGAGAATTTAACATTGTGAGCACATGTTTTTTTATGAATAAAAGTTGTTGATTATCACCTGGGCTTTTTCGGTGTATGTCGTTGCTACTAGAGCTAAGGGGACGTCAAAACCACGTAACGTTTTCTTTTACTTTTTTTATCCTCCCCCTTTCTATGTAATATTATGTTGATATTCAGATTGGTCCCTCCTTTCTCCTCACAAAAGTTACGTAACGTTTCACATAAACCAATTAAGTGTCAGAAACGAGTTAACTCGTACAACTTAAAATGTAGTTTTCTAGACAAATTTGGATATTTTGGATGATTTTAAATATAGAAGTACATAGATATAATTATATTATGGTCATAAAAAACAAAATCATGATAAAGAAACATTCAATATACTCGTAATTTTAAAAGAAGTACATAGTTAAGTTATATTTTTGCTTAAAAATTCACAGCTTACCGTGTTGCGACATTATGTCTGACACAGAAAAAGTTCAAAAGTAATGTAATTTATTATCATTTCTTATCCATTTTTTCAAAGAGAAAATTGTTACGTAACAATAAAAATTAACCCACCCTCCCCTTGTAACCCCGTGTAGACGTTGGTGGTATTATTCACAATAATTAAACATATCGCGATCATAGAAAAAATGACATCTATTCATTCATTAAAAGTTGATTAATATACATAAAATAATGCATTTCAAATCTATTATAAATTAGAAAAAGAAATATAAAAATAAACATGCTCATATAAACTACATTATTTTAATTGATTTAGACAAATGACGCAAATTAAAAATCAAAATCGTACATAGTATCTGATACATAAATAATTCAATCATAACTTTTATGACAGCTTTTACATTCAGTACTGAAAATACAGTAGAATGACTTCATAATATATGAAAACTCACACTTCTTTAGTATATTATTTGGTAAATATTGCTAATTTTACATTTTTAAAACGATAATTATTTTTTTCTAATTCCAATCCTAAGTGAACATTTTTTTAAATTTCAAAACCAGTTTCGTATATTGCAATATCAATTGAAATATTGTAACAGAGAAAGCTGCTCTTCATTTTCGTTTAAATATGTTTGTAGGAAAATGTTTAAATACTATGTTATTATTTAATATTGTTAATATAAGTTAAAAATTAATCAAACGCGGAATAATATTTGCACTAACATATTTTACTGAGTTTTTATTTTCTTAAATAAGTTTTCAGTTCACGATGTGTAATAGTAGATAAATATAAAAATATATAATTGTATGATCGGAATGTACATAAAGAATTAATTAATACATAATTAAAAGAAGAAATTAATATATAAGTCAATTAAATGTAATCAAAAAACCTTATTAAAGGTTTTACAAAACAAAACTCATCAATACTCATTCTAACTCAGGTGTTACGTTTCAACACTCAAAATTTAAACTTTATTGTTTTTAGTTACTTTATAATCATAACTAACTGATTAGTTTTTTTAGTATCGGCCGTGAATTTTTATAATATATCAAGCATACACAGTTTAATATGCAATAACTGCAGAGTTCTCATTCAAAAAAAAAAAAAAATGCATGATGTATTTCTCATCAATTTTAACTAAATATAATAAAAAAAATACCTAAGAGATTCTCAGATGAGAAGACGAGTAATCAAATGAATATTAGCAGTATACAAGTGATGAAGTTTAATTAAATACTATCATATTAAAATTTTACATAATTTTTTCAAATTTTTTCAAATTTTCAATATACTGTGTATTAGATTTTTATTTTTAAATTATACCACTTTTATATAATTAGTGGTCGCACTATATTACACACGCATATGTACAAAACCACTAATACTCTCTCCCGGAATACAAAGTAGTCTCTTATCGTTACCATATTTCCACTTTAAAAACTCCCCCGGCCTTCATATTCCCAATCTCCTCTTTTATCTTTTGGCTGCTAAAGCTTCTCTACTAACAAGCCTCCGTTTTTACTATATGGCTAATAATTTAAAGGGTATCTGGGAAACAATGCTACAGCAAATACCTAAAATATTTTGATGTTAATATAACGTAAAGATTCCCAATCATTGGTTATATTAGACGAATTATCATTTAATTCTACTAAATAAACATTTGAAATAACCGTCATTCTTGAACCGATATTGTATCCGACTGATAAACTGAAAGTCACGACTTCGAATCATTTAGCTGATTTTATCATATTCATTTGAAATCAGGACAATATCTAAATTGGTTGAGCTAAGCGTTGATTATTATATGAAGATCGTGTGATTTAACACGTTTAGATTATTTTCTGTAGGGTATGTGAAATCACTTGTCTACACCGCCAAACCAAAGATGATGGGCGACTTGAAAGCCTACATTCTCCACGATATTGCCGATATACGGCCCAATCTGCTCGAAAATTGGACTTCCAGATTGCGCTTTATTCAAGCCAGCTGCGGGGCCCGTATGCCCGAAATCATATTGAAACACGAATGGCATAAAATTATCTTTCCAATAAAGCTTATATTATGGCCGTTATCACGATCTTTATGTATTGTATTTCATCTTATACCTCTAATAAAATGACAATCTTTACGTTATGAAGATCCAAATACTCCGTTACTAAGCGAACAGAGTAAAGAAACTTTTCTTGTGTCTCTCTGAAATTAAATTTATCTAATGCTTTATAAATAGTCTTCTAAAATATCTACTAACGTTTTCATTAATGTTGATAAACCTGTTCTTAATGGTCAAAGGGAGAAAACATCAAATAATATCAATTTACTTCACGGAACAAATGCGTTTTTGAATCTGTTGTAAACAAAGTTGGAACAATGAAAAACTTCGCTTTTAATTGCTTTACTTTGATTCCGGGTTTCTTAATTAATTCATCACCTGCTTTGAGCGCTTTTAACATAGCCAGGAGTATGGACGTACATTTACGTAGGTTCGAAATTTGCATGCAAAAGGATAGACAAATGTCCAATACATCGACTGACTAATTTCAAAACCTAGTAAGTGTTTTAAAACAGAATTTTTAGGATAATCAAATTTCTCGGGGAATTATTGAAAAGAATATACAAAAATAATTACGGTGAATGGAACAGGAAAACAATATAAAAATCGGTATTTCCATTTACTACCTAATAAGTGAGTGTTAGTTACCAGGTTATAACATTTTTTTCTTATCTAAGTTATGAAGTTGTTTTCGATGAAAGTATTGTTTCTTGCAAGGTTTAGAAGAATTGATTTTACTCATATAGACACAGATTTTATATAAAATATCGACAGTAAAATGATTATAATCTAGAAATATAGAATATGCATTAAAACGAAATTTCACCAATTTTTCAGTTACTAGGTTTTAAAATTGGACAGCCATACTGACCTAAATTATTCATATTTATAATATTTATTATATAAGCTTGCAATATACTCGTAATTTTATAATGCATATTAAAATAGTAATACAAAGCTTGGCTTTCCATTGTGCACATGTAATTAAGGAACATACTACCGGAAAGGTTAACAAAAAGATTATGTTACATTTAGCTGAATTTAATTGCCATTCGAAGACAAAATAGTTTTACTAGATTTAATGTTATTTCAGAATACTAAGAATAAAAATGTATAACAAAAAATATTTTTTGGATATATTGTCGATATACTGGCAATAAGCGTTAAGTCAAAAAATGACAGTTTTGCTCTAACGATGCAGTTTGATAGATTTTATCACGCACGGTCTATCATCTGGTAAAAAAAATTTGGCTATATTTCTTGTACTTTTTTTATAATATTAAAATCTCACTATCTCTTTAGAAAATATTGAATATTTTATTACTTGAAAAATACATTAAACCGATTACGAATTATTTGGCTGATCAAATTAAGTGTTTTTATGTAAATTATAATTCTGGAAAAAACGTAAAAAAGACTTACTTGCCCAGTTGCCCTAACATATTGTCGTTGAATGTAAGTACTTAAGAGACTCAAACATTTTGCTCAAAACGTTATTTTTTTTACTTAACGCCTTCTTTCTGTATACTGTCGATATATACTCGTATTATTAAAAACAAAGAATATAAATCTTCACAATGTGAAGATTATCTCAGTATTGATTTGTGAATGGTATATATTACGTATGTCTATTGGGTCCATGTCCAGGATCAAAATATAAAAATATTATAATTTACCAATTAACTACCAGTACCCGCCCGCAACCACAATTGTGTGCAACCGCCTGCCTGATATAACATAAAAGTTTTTTACTTAACGTTATTTTTTAATCTGATCCATAGAAAATCTCCACGAGAACGCGCCTTGTCTAAAAAGTTCCACTTAATTAATATTTCTATACCAAGTAAATGTATCAACGAACATTTAGACATTTAAAAAAACATATTTACAGAGGTTAAACTTGAATTCATGGATTTATAATTAAATCCACTGTCTGTTGACCTACCGAAAGCACAGGGCCGAATTAAAACCCTGAGGTGCTTTAAGCACTAACTAATTTTGGTGCCTTCTTACATTTCTAATTCAAAATTTGCCACTATTAAAATGCCTAAAGACTCGTTCATCGTAGTTTTGATAGCTACTGAGTATACAAATAATCCGATAAGTCACATCATTAGCAGAGAAATCAAGCCACAACCCTGGATCTTTAGCTAAATTGTGATTTTCTTCATATTTTACCGTCAATTTCACTGCCATAGCCATGATACACTACACATACAATTTTCACAATTATTTGAGCCCCTATGTGTATTACAAAGTCATTCAAATCCATATTTTCAGATAAATTCAGCTATGAAAAATATCTGTGGTGCCCCTTTTCCCTTGATACTCTAAGCACGTGATTACTTTGCTTAAGGGTTGATCCAGTACTGCGGAAGTAGCTGACAGTATTATATATTTAAGAAGAATCAACATATTACACAAAATCTAAAATAAACATTATTTCAAACACAAAGAATTATACCTATCAGGAACTTATCCATTAAACCACTTCATAATAAAATTCAATGCGCTATTTTTATGGTAGTCAATGCAAATGGGTATTTATTTCTTGTAAAAGTAGTGAATTATAAACTGAATTGTTTATTTTAAAACATCGAAAAAAGTAGAAAAAACATTACATAAAAGTAAAACTATTATGGTAATTGTACAAATCGATTCGACAAATTAATATCACGGTAGAATTATTATCTAGACTTACACTCAGAGAATAATGGTCTTGTGCCCATTTTTACCCGGCCTGCGAGCTATTAATTGATTTTATATATTCATCACACATCCTAAGAGTTTTATAATAATACTAGCTGAAACCCGGCATGCGTTGCTACACCTGCCTGTATGGCATGAGCTTATTAATGCTGTAACAATACATTTATAAATCTCCAGTCTTTTATTTTCATAATCCGGGTGGCCAGTA
>JAPMAE010010291.1:0-10240 GCA_036584705.1 Rhyacophila sp. 25_7 | reverse complement strand
TCGTATTATTTATTTATTTATTTATTCATGGTAAAATCAAAGGAATACAATACCTTTAGAGACATTCAATTTATTTTTGTGACAACAATTATAATTCAAATCAATATATCGTTTGCATTGAACAATAGAAACATATCCAAAATACGTAATTAGTGCGATTAAAATACATATTCTTCCTTAAGAGATGTCGTTAATCACATATTTAAGGGAATATAATGTTCATTAACTTTGCTAAAATAATAACTGAATTTCACATAGTATTAATGTTGATTTTACTTACTCGTATATCCTATCTAAATAAGTAGATAAAACTGTGTTTTAATTTCTATATAATAGCTTTGATCCAATGATCGCAAGTATATAAATAATTAAATTACGTATAGAATACAAAAAGTTTATTTAGGGAAAAAAATTAAAGGTCACCTTCGGCAAAATTGCATCTGCTTTACAATTCAAGAATTGCCGGCTCTAATACCGTTAGTAGGTCAAAAAATCATTGTTTCTCATCTATATTTGGAATCAAGATATGAATACAGATTGTTAAGTTATTAAATAACAACTATTAAGCATAAAGGTTACTGTTAAAAAATCTTGACACTGGATATTCGGCATGCTCTAACAAAAAAAATTAATATTAAAAAATAAAACACAAGTTATTTTATTATACTTTACTTCATTTATAAGTTTGATAAAAATATCAATATTTTGTAATTTGTAAAATTATATATAATATTATTTAGTATGTTACCCAATGACGTGTAATTTCAGATTAAGTATTTATATTAACAAAATTCTATGATATTTTTTATTGCTAAAAATACTAAGTACGAGTATTTTAATCGCCATTTTCGCAGTGCTATAAAAATTACTATACACGATTTGTTGTTGTACTGTCACAAATCATTTTTAAAATGACACAATTGATGCTAATAAATAATAATGTCTATGTTAATACGATTTCAGACAATCCTTTAGTATGTGATTGCGAGTTGCGCTGGTATGGCGACTGGCTGCGCGGCCTACGCGACCGAGATGACGAAATGATGCAAAAGAAGAGGACATTATGCACAATGCCCAGCGAGCATCGTGAATTCAGCGTGCAGAACATGCCGATCGAGCGAATGGCGTGCGTTGGGAAGCGCATCGCAGGCCGCGCGACCTCCAGCGCCGCTCAGCTGATTGGACCGCTCGTCTCGTCGCTGGCCTCGCCTCTGGCCGCTCCATTTGCAGCCTTTTGCTTGGCCGCGTTCCTCGCGTAAATACTACAACCATATATATATATTGCGTTGCTACACTCGATTATTTTGACATCGTCGTATTCGTACTCAACCTATGTATGACATATTTATTTCACGTCGCTAGATGACTCAACACACTTCGTTGATATTGATAGTACTAAAGATTAATTAAACATATTTATTTGATCTATACATAATGTCAAAAATATCAGTGTAGCGACCAGAACAAACCACGTAAATAAAATACATGAACTTCTAAATTATGACATGCACTTCAATTATTTTACCATATACCAGAATATCACATAATTTTAATTCTTGAAAGATTACTCAGGTATGAAATGCGCTGAAAATATTTTTTTATAAAAAACTACACTAAAATATATATTATACCGACAGATATTTTACGTAGTTCTTTTTAACTATAAGATAATGTTTATAAATCATTTTTATCTATTTCTAATTATAACGTCAAAGTACTGTGAGTTTGTATGGCCTAATATTTTATTTATTGTAATTACATTGTTTGTTATTGATATTTGTTTTGCAGGCATATTTATTATTTTATACGCAATGTGAGGTTAAATTAAACTTATTCCACACTAAACTATAGATTTTATTTTCGTTATTGATTATTTATTAAGAAGTATTTCTTTAAAAAATCTTGGATTGTCTGGAAAAAAATTGAGCCGTTTACTGTTAATATTTTTTTCGTTCAAGTGTCAGGAACGAAAATATTTACATTAAAATGCAAAGATTTTTTGCTCCCTATGGAAAAACGTGTTTTTACATAACAGACAGATGGCTAGATTGTTTATAAAATAAAGTCAGGAAGAATTTAATTGAAAAATTTGTTTATTGATATACTTTTTTACCTTCAAATTTCATATTTTTACAAACAAATACCAAAATATTTTTACATTTTCATTAAGCATTTCATACTTAAATATTTGAAAATATATTTAAAGCGTATCGCAATCATATTGTTTATCAACATAGAGAAGAAATTATGTGATTATTTTTTGATTAAGAATACTAAAGCCATCAATCTTTTATGGTATTTTTTCATAAATGATTTTATAGTAGTACTGAAGAGTATGAAAATTTCAATCAGAATAGCGTCTAAAATTTAAGGGAATTCTATCTGAAAATTAGAAAGTATATCGTAAAAATTAACAATCAAATACTTATACACAAAAACAGGGTGTTTTGGAAAAAAAATATACCTTTTATAAGGACAAAATAACTACAGGGGGAGTCGATACATATCATACACAAATGTCTGATATTAAGTAAAAATTATGATCTATAGCTTGTAATACTTATTATATAACCTATAATATTATACTAAACCATTTTGTATAATCAATGTCATTTTTTGAAAAACCTACATATATTATAATTAGTATGTACTTGTTGAATTGTATACTGAAAACCTATTTTATAAAATGTGTATAAATTTCGAAACCAATTTAAAAATCATATCGCAGTCATATCATAGCGGGATTTAAACATTACGTAATTTTCGCATAACATATTTAATACGTGTCTAGTTAGTAATTAAAAAAACGTAATAATCACATTAATACTCGTATATCAGATAGACAGTAATTTAAATTATTAACAGAATTGACTTTGCTTAAATAAATTAGATATTAACGCACTTATATGTTTAAAAAGTACACCATCATAGTATACTAATTAAAATTCAAATGTAGTATTAATAACGTTTACGTATGTATCAATGAAGTACGAGTATGATAAAATATATTTAAAAACTCACAGAACTAAATTGTTGTCGTCATAAAAATTCTCTGAAAACAGAATACAGATGATTCTCGACTTTGTAATCGACTGGATCTTGAACCGCATCCGGAAATAAAGCTATATAAAAATTACGAAAAACTAGACTATATTTTTAATAACTCACTGATTAATTTTATTTCGGTGATTTTCTTTAGATTTATCAACATTAAGTTGAATCGTTCTTTTCTTTCATTTCCTGATAAAAAAAAATCTCTAATACGCAGTCTTTCGTTCATATCATATTATATATCGTCGTTATACTGGAAAAAAGCGTTATGTTAAAACATTTACATTTTGCGTAATAATTCAGTTTAGTAGATTTTCGCACGCTCTATCATTTGGTATAAAAACTAAGCCATGTTCTTTCTACTTTTTTTAAAATATCAAAATGTCGTTATCTATCAAGTCCATATTGAATATTTTATTACTGTCAAAACACATTAAACGGAGTAAGGATTATTTGGCTGATCAGATTTAGTATTTTTATGTATAATCTGATTTTGAAAAACAATCTCAACAAAGAGCTATAAAGACTTAAAGTCACAGTTGCCCTAAGTAAGATAGTATCGTTAAAAAATGTATTTAAGAGACTCAAACTTTAAAAATCAAGTCTTTTTTGACGTAACGCATTCTGCCAGTATATTGACGATATACTCTCCATTATGGTTGTATTTTTGTCTATATACGAATGTTGAGAACCACCAGTATACATTTAATGAATTTAGCAAAGAAAAAATATAAATTATTACGAACATATTTTATCGTACTGCATCATGATATGCTTATTTGAGAGAAAGTTTTTATTTTAATGAATATTTTAATGCATGCAGTCTACTTTGTGTAAGTTTTAATGATCAATAGCTTAAGTAAATGTGAATGTAATAATTCCCATGTCGTACACAATTAATTAATGATTTCTCCAGTAAATGCATACACTTGAAAAAAAGCGAGTATATTTGATGAGAATTTATTCACGAGGTGGCTCTATACGTCGATATCTCTATTTCATTTTGCATATCTTAGAAAAATGTATTGAACGTAAAAGTTAATCAATACGACCACATTATACTATATGGAATATAAGTAATCGCATACGGGGGTTGTAAGGTTTTCGAAAAAAAAAATACTGTTACTCTATATTAATCGTTATGAAATAATCATTACTAGTATATGAAAACATGACGTAAGAGTTATAAATCTCTATAGGTTCATGTAAATATACAACTGCATTATATTATATTATTCCGATTTATGCTTCACGAAATGATTATCGTTTTTTTTTAAATTCTACTACCATATTCATGCGCTTCGTGTTTTTTTTAAAAGTCACATTAAATTTAATCATGTATTCACTTGAGCTTTTATCAGAGTTTCAAACCTATTAAAGGAGTAATTTGCGTTATGTTGTTATCGTAGGTAAATACTGCCATCTAGCAGCAAACGAGTGAACCAGTCTATACATATCCTAACTGGGCGAGCCCGCCGCCTATAAACATATCAAACGCAATATTTTCGTCAAAATATTGTGATTATAAAATTATCGTAGTTTATAGTTATTATAATGTTAAAAAATGCATTTTAGGCAAACATATCACGATTATTGAAATTTAATATAAAAAATGTGTAATTTTAGAAGCCTTATTACTAATATTATTATATATTCATAGGCTTAGGTATATTGAATATTATTTCTTTATTAAACACTCCATTTTTTGTTAAAGAAGTTTATTTAAAATAAATTATTTTATTAATTTTGAATTCATACAAATACAGTGGTATAATATAAATGAATTCTTTTACAGCTGCCTTTATTTTCTATTTTACAACTGGTATTAAAAATCGTTTAAAATTAGTACTGATATTTTGTTTTCCTCGTTTATTAATTCAACATGCTTTCATATTATATGTTCACAATGATTAATGGTAACTTATTTTACACATTAAAAATAAAAATGTTGGGTGCACATGTTTGTATTGCATTTTTAAATAACATTGATGTTTTATAATATCAAATAATAATAATAAAAAAACATTAATACTCAGCTATATGAATAAAATTCGAAATATCAGTTCCCAAAGCTTTCAGATATTAAAGTTCGTGTGCTTCTGTATTAAAGTTATAGAAATTATTGACAAAATTTGTATTGTAAAAGCATGCTAGTAAATTTATATCTATTGCAAAAGTATAAGTGTTATTCATAATACATTCTAGTTGTTGTTATCACTTTATGTCTATTCTTTCTAAAAATATATCCTTATCTCTATGTAAAATGTAAAATTGATGTAAGTTTACTCAATGAATAAAAAACACAAAAGCCTTAATGGGTGTTCTTTACTTATTACTTATAAAAAAATAATTTTCCATATGTATGTGTTAAACCTTAAAAAATCTATGACAGGTTTTTGAGTTAATTCCATTAATCGCGATACTTATTAACCATTTAATAGCCTACAATTAATTAACCCTTACTACTCGTTATGTAAGTCAGGCTCACCACACCCATCGGTTGATACAACTGGGATGGTGTACTGAGAGCATCATTTAGAAGAATGAAATATGACACCGATTTTATAGGTTTACCTGCAATTATTTTGCATTGCATTAGGCCAATAGTGTAGATAATTTCTACGTATGATTAGTTCACTTTCACCAAAGAAGATTTATTGTATAAAGAAATTAATTTGATCCAATATACTTATTTAATTGTTTACAAAATAAGACTCGTCAATTGTTGTGGTTAATGCAATAATTTAAAAAGCCACTAGGTGGTTTGGAATTATTTAACTGCTCAGCTCATCATGAAGATTTTTTTAAACATACAAAAGCTTAGGGGACGTCTATAAACGACGTAACGTTTTTTACTCTTTCTCTTCTATCTAATACCACGTAGACATTCAAATAGGGAGGGGGGGTCAATTCTTCTAAAAATTTACGCAACTTTCCACAATTAATAGGAATGAAATTTACAATCAACTCCTATCTACTTTTTTAGAGGAAAATGTGTTACGTAACAATAAAGATTAAGCCATCCTCTCCCTTTTAATGCGATTTAGACGTTGGTGGTCACCCTTTCCTCCCCTTCAAGAGCGTTACGTAGTTTATGGACGACCCCTAAGACTTTCAGGATCGATTTTTTTTCCGAGTTGACAGCTTGTTTGAGTGAAAAGGGTTACCAAGGGGGTATATAACCCAGCGCCCAAGGAATAAAATAGTACAAACAAAAAAATCATCAGTAATATTAAAACCTAAATACATACCACTGGTACTTGAGAGACATGTGAGATATCAATCGAATTATGAGTGTTTTTTAATGCTAAACAGGTGGTACCTATAGTCGGATGTATGCTGAAAGAACTGCCATGACGATGATACCATCATGAGTGATTTAAAAATTATTTATACAAATTTATTGTGCCAACTTTGCTTTATGAAAACTAAATATATACTGAAATCTCCTTTATAGTGATTTTTTAATGGAATACGTGGGAGAGTAGCATAGAGATGGGATGCTTTCTTAATCTTAAAGTGCTGTTCGCGATATTATAGCATTATTACAACACACGTTATTCACAACAAACGAACGGACACTGGATTGTAACTGAACTGTTTAATGATAAATAACTATATTCAAAAATACAAAAAGGATTTTACATTGTCCCTAAAAGAGTATATACTATAATATTACAATTAAGATTAACGAAAAAAATGCATCGTTTATAATATATCGTTTATATTGCGATGTATTGCTGGAAGCAGTATACGTCAAACATTTTCATTTTTAAGCATCGTAGTCTATAAATTTAAAGTTTATTTTATTATGAAATATAATACATTATGTATTTTTATGAAGAATTTCGAAAGGCGACAGAGTCTCATGCTTTATTTATAATAAAACTTTTTTACCATCTGCAGATGAAATTAGATATTGAATACTGGCTGAATTAGGTATAAATTTGATCTTAATATGCTCTTTTTTAAGAATTTAACATCCTTTCTGAGCCTTTTTCAATCTACCTCTGGGTAGAGACCATAAATCACGTTAAGTAATATAATATATATTGAAATATGTATTAATAATTTTGCTAGTTTCTAAAATAATTTTCATCGCTTTCGACTAATTAAATGGAGAGTTTTACATTATATTGTTATTTAGGCTGAAATATAAACAAACATGTGATATTATTAAGGTACTTCACGTTTCTAAAACGCCAGAACATAGCGGAATAGTCAGATTCTAGAGATTATTCATACGATTATTTCCAATAAGCGTTCGTTTTAGTGTGCGATTGAGGCCGCAAACGTGTTTCGACTTGTTATCATAGCATGTAAAAAACGCATGCCTTTGTTCCGTTAAATATATATTTTTGTACATTGTGATGTGAGTAAACGTCTTGGTTAACAAGAATGTATAGATTATAGACACGAAAATATCGGATCTGTTTTGATATATGATTTTGATATTTGCCTTTCACGTTTACTATAATTTTTATAATATATATATATTGATATAAGCATATCAATTTTTTCCCAACGCACAGTCCAACTTTGTTATTGCGAGTACAGTTATAAGCAGGGCTGCCAATATATTGACAAAAAGTTTGTTTATACCCAGAGATTTCGGTTCGCAGTTTTTCGGGGCAGAAGAGGATTTTTTTCATTTATTTCGTTATACGCAATAATTATAAAACACGCGACGATCACAGCAAGCAAAAATAAATTGGATTGTAAATAAAATTCTACTTACTAAATGATTATGCAAAGTAATAGATATTAGATTATTAATTGGATCGGGCAATGCAAGGGTTCCCAACCAGTCGATCACGTAGAAAAATTTGGTAGATCCTAATTGTCTTTTAAAACAAATATTTCTAACATTGAAGTACTAAAAAAATAGCTACAACATTTTTTTATACGATTCTTACTAGAAGTTGATCGCCGTGAAAATTAAAATTAAAAGTAGCTCCCAGCCTCAAAAACGTTAGGTACCTTTGGCGTAATCCCTTACAAACCCCCACCAACTCACTGCTAGCGTGATTATAATTCCCTTATTATTTTGATTTACGCTCATTTCTGTATAAGCAATTACTGTTTTAACGGGCATATTTATTGATTGTGCGACGAAAAAACCTACATTTTTATTTCACTTTATGTTTAGAATAATATATACAGGTATATTTTAAAATAATTTTCATCAAAAACAATTCAACTCAGTCATTAAACGTTGGCTATGTTAAAAAATAACAAATTATTTTCATCTGTCTACAAAATAATGTAAAACAAAATAACACAATATTGCACGTTTCTTGTATTCTGTTATAACATAGATGAAATAGTCTCAAATTCTAATGTGAAAAGGTTTCCCATTTCTAGCCTTAGTTAAACTTGTTTTTTCTTGATCCATACTTTATTTCACAGCTAGAGCATATTGACGTCACGTATCACCTCTATAAAATTCTGTCACCAACTATTCTTCTTACGTTCCCCTATAATGCCGCCATTCCATATCTCTCCGCTGAATAATCTCTGTAAATTTCAACTGCCTCCAAGGATGATGGAATCTGGTAGGCTTGATAAAAAAAGCACATCAAGTCCAATATCTTTCCTTTACTTTATATGATGTTAGATATGCTTTAATATATCATTGCAAGCATTAGATATGCATTATTTAGTTTTGACTTAGTATATTTCGTAGGTATACTGACAAAAGACGTACAGTCAAAAAAGACTGTTTTGAGAAAAATAATTTTATATGTATGAGTCTCTTACATACATTTAACGATACTACGTTAGAATAACTGGGACTTTAAATCTTGTTGATGGTTTTTTTTTCAGAATTAGAATATATCTAGAAACACTTATTCTAATCAACCAAATAATTCCTATTCGGTTTAATGTGTTTTTTCCAGTTATAAAATATTCAATATTGACTTAATAGATATTGACATTTTAATATTGCAGAAAAAGTACAAGGCATATAGCTGAGCTTGTTTTACCATAAGATAGAGGGTGCAAAAATCTACCATACTGCATTATTAAGTCAAAACGGTCGTTTTTCAACTTAAAACATTTTGCCAGTATGATTTAAAGTCCCATTAGGATAGCTAGTTTTCTCTCTAAAGTATCGTCTCACGCAAGTCTCGATATTTTGTCGGCAACTTGTCTAGGGTGATCAAAATCGGGATATAATTTTATAAGTGATGTAATATGAAAATAAATCATTTGGATTAATAGTTCATGGCAATATGCGTAAAACCGTGACCATCTATTAAAATAGAGAATAATTATTAAATTATTTTATGCATTTTTATTTAGCCGTACTCGTATCTATTGAAGAGCAAACTTCATAGTAAAAAAGTGTAAAAAATATTATTATGCATATCATCACCACATACCGCCTATTGATATTGCTTCATGCGAGTGCTTCAATAACCTTAATAAAATATTATTTGGATCGATATTTATATGCTGCCATTGATATTGACACTATTCATTGTCAAATCATTACAATGTAATTTTCAAATGTACCCGCCGATATCGAATATACGAGTAATAGAGTATAGAAAAGGGGATTTCTATGTTGTGTGTTGATGACTAGATAAGGAAAGTATTTAGGAAGATAATTATATATTAACAAAATTCTTCAAAGCATGCAAATACTCGTAGACATATACTTTTTATTATATACAACCACGATGAAGATGAAATAGGTAATTTAATTAAGTAATGTAGGAATATCAAAGATTTGATTTGACTAGTGTAACTTGAATCCATTTTTTTCCCCGAATTATTTGGAAATAATGCGATTTTTTAAGAAATGAAACATATTGTTTTGAATGAATTTTGAAAATTAAATAACAAAAACGAAAAATTTCAATTATTATTCTCACTAAAAACATTGAAATAGTCGTTTTTAATAACATGCATTACAAGTTTCTATAGTATATATTTTTTTAATATTATACAAAAAAATAGACAATATGATCCTTTTAGAATACAATTAGATATTATATACGCGTAAAAAATCCAATTCACAACATACAACTGAGATATTTTAGAAAACTTAAGATTAACATATTTTTAAAAATATGCGATATAATAAATATAACTAACAACAAATATCGTTAAAAGTATTTTGTAAATTTATATAGAACTGGGAAAAGATATTTTATTGTTTCTTTAAGACATTTTTCTTATT
>JAPMAE010010284.1:0-10244 GCA_036584705.1 Rhyacophila sp. 25_7 | reverse complement strand
TTCAACATTTTAAGCCGGATTAATGAAAAAACTTTCATCTGATTGTGCAACCGTACTTAAAAACTCACTCCTGCAAAGGTTTATTTCTTAATATTAATAATTCAGTCTCATAAAAATAACATTGATTATTATAAGCAAAAGTTCTTGGCTTATTATGTTGTAATATACGAGTATATCGTCGGTATACTGGCGAAAAATGAACGTTTTGACCCAATAATGCAGTTTGGTAGATTTTGGCACGCTCTATCATCTGGTAAAACAAGCTTAGCCATATTTCTTATAGTATTAAAATATCAATACGTATTAAGTCGATATTTAATATCGTATTACTGGAATAACACATTAAACCAACTAAGATTTACCAACTTATTTGACTGATCAAATCAAGTGTTTCTAGGTATCTTTTTATTTTAGAAAAAATGTCAATGAGACATACAGTCCCAGTTGGCCTAATATATTTTCGTTAAATGTATGTAAAAGAATCCAATATTAAAAATCAAGTTTCTCTAAACAGTATTTTTTGACATAACACCTTCTGCCAGTATACTGACAAAATATATGACTAATATCAGATAGGAACAACAAGACTACGATTAATGTAGCGTATTGTCCAATAAACTTTTGGAAGTCTCTCTGCCTATAAAAAACACACCAAGCCACATTTTTTTAAATACTTGTGTAAAAAAACTTCTAACAAAAAACATACAATATATAATTTTAAATAACTTTCCTTATTTAGTGGATTAATATAAAAATAACAATAATTGCAAGTAATCGACATTACAACAATTTTAAGTTGGTCTCTTCCTGTTTATTATCGCATTGCAAAAAATAACAATTCTTCACATCACAAATTTACTGCAAATTTGCACACTGATAATTCTGCTCAATATTTTCCTCAGTTTTATTTAAGATACGAGTATATTTAAAATAGTCGCCCTCCTGAGGGCCAGTAAAAAAATAGCGCGTCTGCCTAGCAAGCAGAGGTTGCGGATTCAACTCTCGTAGCCGATCGCATTTTTTTAAAATGTCTATTCATTTGCCACCCTCGTTAGGTTAGTGGATAGCGCTTACACCCAGCAAGTGATGGACACGATCTCAAAACCCGTGCTAGTTACAAATTTTTTCAAATGTTTATTCATTTTTATTGTTGCTAGGACTCACACCTACAACGGTTGTTAATAATTGACAATTATGAAATATAATAAATGACAAATGAAACGTTTGTGTCTGATTCTTGCATTTTTCATAAAGCTCTAATTGTACGCCTCAAGTAGTAACACTTTAAGTAACTGCTTTTCTCAATGACTCTTTGAGTATCTTATAAAAAATAAACTCGAAATTTTTATCACTTTAATATCCATAAATTCGGTACAAGTATCATTTGATTGTCATTATTGATTACTTTTCTTTAAAATACATTAATTAAAGTGTATATCTTTTGTTGTCGTTTGGAATATTTTTAGAGTACACATTTTTTTATCGAAAAGAAGAATAGCCACATCACTGCTTTAGAAAATTTAACAATCTACGACAAAAAGCTACAACATACAATAGGTTAATTGGTTGAGATTTCGTGTTATAATTAGACGGATATTCACGTCATTCGATGAAATTTAGCATAAATATTTGTAATTGAGGTTATTAATAATAAATAAGTCAGATTCTTCATGAGTTCAACCAAAGATCAGCAAACACCAAGTACTGAATCAAACATCTCGGTATAAATATGTAAGTAGAAATATCGTTATGCCGCTGATTACAGACTACAACGCTGATTGGTCTCCTGAAAACTGCCAGGCTACTCCGGCTGGTGAGGGTAGCGAGGAAGATCGACAGGTATTCGGAGTATGGAACCGCCGTCCTCCTACTCCTGATGGCGACGTTCGTGCTCATAGCGCATTGGCTGGCTTGTATATGGTAATTATTGTAGATAACATTGTAAGGGTCATCCATAAACCACATAACGTTTTTTTACTCACCCACTTTTCATATAACACTATGGAGACATTCGGCTTGACCCCCTTCTTTCTCTTCCCTCAAAGGTTACGTAACATTCCATATTTAATAGAAGTGAAATTTGCGATATTTCAAATAAAAAGGGTTACTTAAAAATAAAAATTAACCCAGCCTCCCCTTTGTAACGCCATGTAGACGTTGGTGGGCACCCCTCCCCCCATCAAGAGTGATACGGGGTATATGGACAACTTTTTAACATAATGTATCTTTTGATTGGTCAATTCTCGTCTCAACATATCAAGAGTATGAAATTTCTATAGATCCTTACATCTCGAACGGAGCTTTTTGAAAAAATCCGACTATAAAGCAAACAAACATGTTATTTACAAAACCAATTTTAATTAATTTTAATGAAAGGATTTTTTCCAGACTCCCACTCCAACTTGTTGGATATGAGTTTTAATGACCGAGTTGATTTCAAGTCATTCATACACCGGGTGTACAGGGTACCTCGCCAACATTTCACACAACAAAGGATTATACGACAAAGCAAACTGCTATTTGTTGCAAGTCATTTTTTCTTCATTAAATTCAAGCATTTGCACCAAACTGTACGGTGATATCGTCCCGTGCGGCTCCACTGCGGAGAAGTTTAAAATTGTTTTATTATACACGTATTGGCAGCTCAATGGTGGGTTGTCAAAAATCTGCCTTTCGATCGATTTTGTGTACGTCAATGGCTAAATCTTGGTCCAATATAACTTTATTCAAACAAATTTTATTAATAAAATGAAATCGACTAGACTAAGGGGTCGTCTATAAACCATCTAACGCTCTTGAGGGGTAGAAAGAGTTGACCACCAACGTTTACAGGGCGTTACAAGAGGGAGGATATGTTAATTTTTATTTTTACGTAACACTTTCTTATTTGAAATGTCGTAAATTTCATCCCTATTTAATGTGGAAAGTATCGTAACCTTTGAGAGATGAGAGAGAGGTTAATCTGAATGTAAACACGATGTAACACGAAGGAAGGGATGGTAAAAAACGTTACGTGGTTTATGGATAGCCCTTTTATGAACAAAACCACTTTGAAAATTTATTCAGGTTTAAAATTATGCCTAAAAATGAATTCTTTGTTGACTTGACAATCAGTTTTTGTTAGTCTACTATTTTCGTAGAAAGTGATTGGAAACCAGTACGGCTGTACATAAATAAATGTATATATTGCGTTAACTCTATGTAATGTTATTTTTTCAAAACCTTATTTTGCCACATTATTTATTCACAAAATATATGCAAATTTTTCAATACAATGATACAATGAAAAAGCATTTTCAATACAATGATACAAAGTACATGTAATTCTTTTATAATACAGTAAATAGGTTTCTAGAAAATTCTGTGTGAAACAGTGTTATATAAAACCATGCCAATACAAAATGGAGTTATGGATTCCAAACACCGTATAAAGCCTGATATATTGTTTTAAGTAGCAAATTTTATTAAAAGTATAAACATATTATGTTCACATTTAATGCAAGCAAATTTTATTAAATTTTGTCTTCATCATTGTTCAGCACAATGAGGTGAGAGCAGTTTTTCGGTCGAACGACATTATTACTTTCTAAATGCAGTTTTACATTAAAATCTTCTGCTCTTTTTAAAAAATCTTTTATTGTAGTCTATATGCTGGCCTTTATAAGTTTGTAGTAAATAACATTGTATAGAGATATGTAATTTTCCAGCTCCTTTTTGAATTTTCGGCTTTTTTCAGCTCAAGAGTTTCTGGTCACCAAAAATGATTTAAGATTTTTATAAAGTATAATAGTGTTTTCGCATTTTCATTAACGTATTAGAATCAAACAGTGTTGTAAGTTTCGGTGCTATGTGAAAATTTTTGCAATTTTCTTATCGTATATGCACAAAACCATGTTCCAGTAAAGTTACATGTATATATGTTTCAAATTAAAACATACTTGTAGAAGCAATTGAGCAAAAATATAAGGAAAATCTTTACTGGAGAAGTGTATTTTCTTCATCTTATGATATAATTTCCGGTTATTTTTTCTCGGATAATCCCTTTAACTTGATCATTTAATTTTATGTTTTAGGCCAGTGAAAGGTTTTTGAATGAGTTTGTTTGACCAATTATAAGATTTACATGTGGAATAAGCGACGTATGAACGAACGTTTCTGTTCCAGGTACGCGATAGGAAATTACGAGCGACCCCAATTGACGTCAAGCATTGGCTGGCTCCATAGCTTGGCGCGGGACATGGAGTCGGAATACTTCCCCAATATGACAGGAGGCGGACCCACGCTACGGTCTCGTTACATTACAGCCCTGTACTTCACGTGTACTTCTCTCACCAGTGTCGGATTTGGCAACGTGGCGCCTAATACTGACTTGGAGAAAGGCTTTACTATACTCGTCATGTTAGTTGGATGTAAGTAGCAAATTTTCTTATTATTTCTCAATTAACCTAATCCAACTACTATTTTTGTCGCCCTCGTTAGACTAGTAGAGAGTGCGTATGCCTAGCAAGCGGGGATCACGGGTTCAAGGACCGTGCTGGTTGAAAAATTTGCGTATGTTTATTCATTTGTATTGTAGCCAGGACACGAACCCTAAATGCTTTAGCTAAAAAAGCGTCAAATGAGATCAATTTGACACATAGTAAATCTTATCGCTCTTGTGGATGAGTGAATAGCGCATCCGACTCAAGATCCGAGGGTTAAGGGCTTGAATCCCATAGGTGGAAAAAATTGCATAAGTTATTTCATGTTGAAACCAGGATATGTACTAAATTGTCTATGCTATTATTAATCGTAAAAAACTGTCAAAACAATCTTCACATTGTTGAGATATTCATATGTTTTGTTTCTGAGCGGATATCCGCTTTTTAACCATATGGTTAAAAGAAGAAAAAACCATGAATATAGTGTTTTCAATGTACAATTGAAGATTCTACACATTATAGTAGATTTTAACCAATGTTTTGAGAATTGATTTCTTTGACACTCTCGAGACTTTTTTGCCAAACGGTAAATTACTCGACGATGACCTCTACGATGATAATAATTTTTCAATACATTTTATCTACTAAATTATTTCAACACTCTTTTCAGCTCTTATGTATGCAAGCATCTTTGGTAATGTTTCGGCTATCATCCAACGCCTTTATTCAGGTACTGCGCGGTATCACACGCAGATCCTCAGGGTGCGAGAATTCATCAGATTTCACCAGGTATATAATGACAATTGTTATATCCACTTAGCGCTTCTAATATCGCTGTATACTAAATTCGCATACTAATTGACGTAATATTTGCGTCTTCTTCATAGACAATTATGAATTATTTTTCATTTCAAGTATTTTTTCTACAATGCAATAGCATTGAGTGCTTTTTTCTAGGCTAATTTAAAACTGTCTTAATAAATTCTAACATTTATGCTAAAAATAGCATTCTATGCTAATATAGATTTATATATTTGTACCTGTAACTACGCTATGTCAAAAATGGCATTTTTTCAATATTGCTGTTCAAAGTCGTTTTAGTGTTGCTTCCCTCGGATAATATATAAAACATAGTGTAATATTCTTTTATTTTTATAATTTTTTAGTAAGGTTACGACATTATAAAGTATCATCACTGGAAATAGCGCCGCAAGTCATACAACACTATCGATATCTCAATTTTGCCGAAAATTGATATAGTGTACTTGTAGCTTAACATCCAGGTACAAAAATGTATTTATAATCATTTTAATATATGTAGACAGCAAACACGGTGTCATCAGTTGGTAAGGTTATGGTGATTATTTTTTTTCTATTTATTATTTTTTTAAATCAGGAAACAACAAAAGAGTAACAAAAAAGTGCAAAGGAGCTGTCCACAAGGAATCGTTCTCACATGAATCATATCGAATATTTCTTCATATCCTTATGTCACCAAGTCACAAATCTTAGCAGGGCCATATATAAGCCACATGTTGCCTCCATGAGTTCATGTTACTAGACAGTCTTCTTAGATCCTTCCATATCAAGCTTTCATCTCATAAGGCCACCGCTCACTGACCGGCCAACATACGCAACAACGATTATGCGCAGTCGCCTTCCTGAAACTCAGGAATGAAATTCTTTTTTTTACTTTACATATGATTTTAAACTTGTCCGTAGTGGAGTCACATGAGACGGTATCATCATGCACCTTAGTACAAAAACTAAATTAAAAACACTTGTTTTGTCATCTAATCTTCTATAGCATTAGATGCCATGTATACCCGGTGTACTGGCAACTCAATTGATTCAAGCTTGAGGACGATAGATCAGTTTGATAGTCTGCGCAAAATTTCTTTAAAACTCATAAAATGCCGCAAACCTTAAACAAGCCTTTAAATTATCTCTGGTAGACAACATGTCTTATTAAACCCATGTGCAACACCCATATACAACACTCTCATAGAACGTGTTCAGCCATTTCTTGGTCATGTCCGCATCTGCAGTCTGGCTTATCTATAGATTGCAAAGCTTGGCTTCAAACTTCTCATGTCTAATCAGAAGTTGATAGGTCCAATGTGAGGGTGTAAGTCCTTTCACCTCCAATACACATCTGGAAAAAACAGGTACGTTTGGTTTCTACGGCTAGATGTTGTCCATATCTTCTGCCAAATAGAGAGGCCTGTAACTATAAAGACAGGTTTGAAGGAACCACCACTGACCCACCAGTACTCACAACCGCGATTATGTCTGTGACTGACCGTTCACGAACGCAATGTTTTTTATTTCCCACATTTTGATTTTAAACCCGCCCATAGCGGATTCACACGGGACGGTATTACTATGCACAGTGTGCTAAAAGAGAGAATTTTGTTGTTAAAAAATCAGAATGAATAGCAGTCTGCCTCGTCATTCAACTATAAAGATGTGACCAGTATAGACGCCAAGTACGTACAACAGTGATGAAAATCAACTATAAAGACAGTTCTACAATATTTTCACCGAATGAACTAAAACGACTCTTAATATTTTCAGATTCCAAATCCGTTGAGGCAGCGGCTAGAAGAGTATTTTCAGCATGCTTGGGCATACACGAATGGTATTGACACAAGCAGTGTCCTGAAAGGATTCCCGGAGTGCCTCCAGGCGGACATATGCCTTCACCTCAATAGGAATCTACTCACCAAATGTGGTGCTTTTGACGGCGCTAGTCCTGGATGTCTCCGGTAATGTTACAAATAATAAAAATTATATAAAAAATAATACTTGACATAAAAGAAACAACATAATATATTGACGTCTCTTTTATTATAAGTATTTAGTCAGAAGAATTATTACCATCTCTTTCTATATTATATTACTGCGCAACGCATGACTGAGTGTTTAGTTTGAGGTTAGAATTTTCTACTTAGGCATATAGTGTATTCATTTATCTGTACACGTGCCCCTATGTGTAAGTTAAGTTTGTACAGACATCGTATGTATGCGTGCGTGTTGAGAAGTACAGGCAAGCACAAATCTATTATAATTATAACTAATCTTTATGTATTACTTTTTCGTATGTTTTTATTGAAATAAAAAATTAAATAATTCGTTGCGTATATTTATTGACATGTTTCTATTCTATTATATAAACAGGACCAGATTAAGTTAGATGCCCTTAGCACTAACTAATTTTGGTGCCCCCTTATATTTGCAATTCAAAGGTTGTGAGACTTTAAAAGCAAAAATGGGATTATGTAATTAACACCAGTGACAATTGGCAATTATACTAAAAATGTCTTATGAACTGGTACCCGTCACTTGCACTGTTTCAAACATGTCTAGACTATTTTAAAATTTGTGTAGCTTCCAATCCGCAAGTACATTCAACTTTATGTTGCAGGACAAACAGAACGCTTTATAAACAAAACTAATTCATTTTTCGTTAAATTTTGAATATAAGTATTAATTAAATTATTTTAATAATTGAAATGATAAATTTCCTATTAAAATTTCTGTGGTGCTCCCCTTTCCCTTAATCCTAAGCGCGTGCTTATTTTGCTTGAGGGTTAATCCACCACTGATTCTAAATGACAACTAGATAAATGAACAGATTAATATTCTGATTCACCGCTCTCATCCAAATCAATTGTGAATTCTGTTTTCATATCATAGTGTCTGTAGTATTTTTCATCAATGTCTTTGACATTTTTGCATAAATTTGATTTAATTGTTCATTTATCACCTTCATTATTCTTATCGCAGTTTGTCCTACGTTATAGTAAGCAATATAATTTTTCAGAATTCCTCAGATATTTTCAACCGGCCTTAATTCAGAGTTCATCCAAAATTCTAATAACTCTCTACTACTGTCAAAATATGAACTGACAAAATGACAGCCAAATCAAAATGGCGGCCAAACAAAATCGGTCTGGAACATAAAACGTATATATTTTGACAATGTTTTTATTTAGTTTTATTACTTTTGTTATATTTATTACATACTCGTATTTCCATTACAGAGCCTTGTCCTTGCGCTTTCGAACAACGCACGCCCCTCCTGGAGAAACGCTGGTCCATCGAGGAGACGCGTTATGCTCTTTGTATTTCATAGCCAGGGGATCCATAGAGATCGTTAGAGATGATATAGTCATGGCCATTTTAGGTATGTATAAATCAAAAGGTTGATTTTTTTCATTTAGATTTATTTGATAGTGATATTGTTTTTTAGGTCATAAGATAATTTTCCTCATGTAGAAATTGGCAAATGAATGCTTGCAGGGAATATTATAGGGTAAGTTGATATATATATATATACGCAATACAAGGTATTAAGGAAACGAACCATGCAAACTATCATTACTCCCAAACAACATTTTCACTATTTTTTTCAATGTGTGTGCGTCCCATCAACTTACGTATGCAATAATAACAAAATACGAGTGCGAAAATATGCATATTCATGAATAGATCAAATTAAGTAGTCAACATACTCGTAATTTACCACGAAATCATAAATTATATAACTCATGAAGTCTTTATTCGAAATACATAACACAATACGACTAAGTATATAGTGTTTCCATATTGCGCACACATCTCAAA
The DNA here is from genome assembly GCA_036584705.1 of Rhyacophila sp. 25_7. Taxonomy (NCBI): domain Eukaryota; kingdom Metazoa; phylum Arthropoda; class Insecta; order Trichoptera; family Rhyacophilidae; genus Rhyacophila; species Rhyacophila sp. 25_7. The sequence goes on along the minus strand of JAPMAE010010284.1, from coordinate 1,194 downwards.
GAAAGAAACCTGAGAAGCCATCATAAAATATCAAATACAATATTTATAATAATTGCGCAAAACGAAAATATGGTTACACGACTCTTTCTGTAAATATAAATATCTGTACAATTTTTAACAGATGTACGGCCGCACACGTGCACAATTTCGGAGGAACGTTGCAGTCCCAAAGTAAATACAAATAAGGATAGCCAACCTATTGCGTATGCGCCAAACGTGGCTCATGGGACAATCATAAGTGGCGCATTGCATCCTTGTGCTTACAATATTACTCAATTATTATTAACCAAAAGATTATACTTGTTGTGGTGTTTTGCTAGGTAAGGATGACATATTCGGTGAGAATCCGTGCTTACATGTCACAATGGGCAGATCAGCATGCCGCGTGAGGGCCCTCACGTACTGCGACCTTCACCGCGTCCTCAGAGATGATCTGACGGACGTACTAGAGCTCTATCCAGAGTTTTGTCACAATTTTACAAGAAATCTGGATCTTACGTTTGATCTCAGAGATGTAAGTATTATATATAAACCCTGTTTAGACAAAATAGCCTAACCCTGAGTTTTGTGAAAAGTGGTTTTATTTGAGAATCACAATGTACACATTCTGTCAAAAGGAGTTAAGCCAAGAAATTAACCCACCTTTTCCCGTTTGTGATGCTATGTAGATGTTGGTGGTCACCTCTCCCCCACCCCCACACCCCTTAAGAGTGCTACGTGGTTTATGGACGACGCCAAAGTCGAGTAAATGACAATGTTCTCAGAGAAGACGACAATATACGTGTGTCATGAATATGGTGTTGTCATTTCACCACTGTATAATCTGTATTTTCCATGTGGTTTTTTAAATGAAGTTCTCTTCTTCGCGTCATTTTTCTTTTAAAAAAAACATAGAATTAGGAAGACAGCTTGAGGAGTACAGCATTCAAACACAGTATAATCTCGATCATTTTATACATAGTGTCAAGGGACCTCGGGCTAGTTACGAATCAAACGGATTTTCAAATATGCGGGATTATGAAGAATCGGAGGCAAACAACAGAACATTTTGAATTAACAAAATCTATTAATAAATTAAACTAGCTGAAACCTTGCATGCAATGCTACGCCAGTCAAAGAAACAAAATTTTCATTCAGTTATTCTGTAAATAGTATTTTATTCAAGTGCTTTAGGATACACTATATTTTTAGTTT
>JAPMAE010010283.1:0-10245 GCA_036584705.1 Rhyacophila sp. 25_7 | reverse complement strand
TTAAAAAAAAAAAAAAATGTGGAATATAATATAGTTCCTACATACTTTATATCGTCTGTCATTTTCATACTAAAAGTTGTAAGAAACATCCGTTGAATATCGTAGGATATAAAAAATAATAAGAGTAACAACCGTTACTTGTTTTGTTATTATTATATATTGTTTAAAGAACCGTATAAAGTCCGATAGTTAGCTAGCAATAATCAATGATTTTTTTAAATTTACATGCTAATTATGTAATGTAATTTTGTGTTCAACCCAAACATCTGAGAATTTGTACAATATTGTACAAATAAAACGCATAAATAATTTGCCAAGGCATGTGACACCCTCGCCTCTCAAGCAGTAAACAGGGCCCCCGCCCCGGCCGCAAAATGTTGTGACAAACGGCAACAACATAACGCTGCGGTGATTCGGCCGCAGGCCTCGGTGACAGGCGCCCTGGAGCTGGGGCCGCGGTCGGGTGGGGGGCTCATTCCCAGCTAGGCCTCTGCGGTCGTCTGAGCATCCCGCGGGTGCCGTGCAGCAAGACATCTTTGTTACGTATGACCCCGTCACGACAATGGGACGTTTGTTTCAATTATGTTATGACACTTAGCGTATTTACAACGCATGTATGCTTTTAAGACTTAGTGTTTGCATAAATTAAACAATTATGTATGACGGCCGATTATGCACAGAGCATCGGTAAAGTAATCAAATGGAGATAAGCGGTGAATAGTTTAAATTTAAGCGATAGTCTTGCATTTTCTTATGCATTTGTAAACGTAGACTTATTTTCCAGAAAACGTAGATAACATAATAATGCATTGTAAATGTTGACACTTGAATATAGGTGTGTAAACAGTATAAAAACATTTATTGTTATTGATTACATATGAAACCTTATTTTCAATATTATTTTGTTTAAGAATAAATGTCATCTCTAAACTTTCTCGTATCTATAAAAATAACGTTTTTCAAATATCACAATACGTTATTATTTGCACTCTAGATAAATTACGAGTAATACTAATCTTATAAATAAAATATCATTCATTATAATATTACATATTAATAAATTATTCACTTTCCAAAACATTTTTCATACAACCGCAAAGTTGGTTGAAAAAAACAATGATATTTTGTGTATTATTTATCTTATATTCTTTATATTTATAATTGAATGCACAAAATTCACCTACGAAAAAAAATCAAATTATTAGTTGTTTATTAATAAATAATTGTTGGTATTTTAAAGCTTTTAGTAGCACACTATTGTTTATTTAATATTATTATTTTCTTTTTAAATAATTATTTTTTTAATAAGTGAAATCCATACTAAACTATTTCTAGATTCGAAGAAATGTCTTAAATTCATGTACTTACAAAAAAAAATTGCCACTCATCATTGCTACTGCAATTCTAAATGTCTATTGATTGAATAACAAATTGAAAATTTAAATTTACATTATAAATTACTTGATTTTATATTATATTAAGCCGTAAATCAAAACAAAAGATCATTTTATATTTTGTTTTCATAATAGATAAAGTTTTATTGGGGTATTTGTATTTTTGATAATACTGAATAAAAATAAAACCTTAGTTACACGGGAATCTTATAGAAGAGCCATTTTAAAACCTTCCTTATCTTTGACACGTTCAACCATGAAAATATGGGTTTAGAATTTTAGATGTATTTTTTTCAACTATATCCGCTTAGAAACTAAGCACATGGATCATAATTTTGTTAGTTACGTGTTTAAATAATTCAAAATAATAAACTGAACAAATCAAGTATTAAACTTGATCAAAAAAAAATTAAGCCATCAGTTATTCAATACGATAACTAAGTAAATCTTTGTTCTTTACAAAATATATGTATAGTACACGAATACAGAATAATGGAACAAAGGTTGTGTTGTGCAAACGTTCATAAATCAATCACGATTGAAAATACGTTATGGGAATCTGATGCTACGATTCGGTCAGTTTAACTCCGGCTTGGATATCCTGCCAACATGGAGAAGCTTCCATTATACTCTTTCTTTTATAATGAAAATATTTGGAAGCATTTACAAATACCATCCATACTAGAGATTCTAATCCGAATAATTGAATATTCAATACTCGAATATATTCGGGCTTTTTCCACTATTCAATACTCGAATAGGAAGGCAACTATTCGAATAATATTTGCATTAAATTAGATTAAACATTCAATGCTTTATTATTTTTTATTTTTTTTAATAATTTAGCTCGATTTATTGAAAATTTTATTTTACTTGCATATCGCCGGTGTACTGGAAGAAGGTGAGAATAATGCAGCTTGGTAGATTTTTGTATGCTCTATCATATGGTAAAACAGGCTTAGCCATATTCCTTGTACTTTTTCTGTAATATTAAAATGTCACTACACATTAAGTCGATATTGAATATTTTATTAATATCAAAACATTAAGCCGTCTAAGAATTATTTGGCTGATCGGATTAAATGTTTCTATGTATCTGAAAGAAACGCCTACAATACTTAGAGTCCCAGTTGCCCTAACATATTTTCGTTAAATGTATGTAAGAGACTCAAACACTAAAAATCAATTTTCTCAAAGGTCTTTTTTGACTTCCACCGTTTGCCATTATAAGACAATATGTAATTTATTTTAAAGGCTCAAAATTAATTTTTCTTTCCGTTTTAATACTGCAGAAACTATTCAAATAATTTTAGTTTTACTATTCGATATTCGAATAGATCATGTCGAAAAGTTGGAATCTCTAATCCATACCCATAAAAATATGTTTATTTTATAATTATGAAAACATAACAATGATTTTTGAGAAACACCACTTTTTACTTCACTTATTTTGAGATTTTTTGACAATTTTTTTACGATACATTTTTCAATAAAACGTATATACAATGTTTTTTTACACACAAAGATTTTTGCGTACTTGATACAGTACCTATAAAATTGTCACCCTCGTTAGGTTAGTAGATAGCGAATACGTCTAGCAAGCGGGCGGCACGGGTTCAAAGCCCAACCGGTAGCATACTTTTTCAAATGTTTATTTATTTATATTATAGCCAGGACATAAACTCAAAACGGTTGAGTTAATAATTGACAATTATACTCCTAAAAACTGTCAAAACAATCTTCACATTATATAGATCCATCCATATTCTTCATTTCGGAGTGATTTAAAAAAAAGAATGAAGTATGCGTTTTAATTTGTTTCTATTACCATGTTACTAATTTTGTGGCTGGTGAATCTGAAAATTATTGATTGTTGTCAAATGTAGTTAAAAATAATAAAAAAGAAAATTGTTGTTTAAAAATAAACGAAATCTTTTTAGATATACTTTTAAGTGCTACATTTAAAAGATGTGATTGGTTTAAACAACTTTTTATTTTGATTTTTGAACCAATCATGTATTTAATTCACTTTGGCAATTTTCGAAATCAAACTATTTAGTATCACACTACGAAATTATTAAAATATAGGAGTATTTGAAACAATGTTCTAATTGTTGAAGCTTTTTGATTTTTTGATTAAAACATATTTTGTAGATATTTGTTTCGAAACTACGTTTTTATTACAATATAACGGCTATCAATAATAATCGACGATAAATAAAACTAATTATACTTTAATATTATTTATACAAAAATTAAACAAATATACTTTTTTTTCAGATATTAAGACTTTTAAACATCGAGGGTTTAAAGTCAAGCGACGTTATCTACAAAAATTATTATTTTACGTTCTTGGCTACATAACTGTCTAACTGTCAATCTTTTCTAGTTCCTTCCTAAATCATCTGTAAATTTAACATTAATTACATAAAGTTGCCTTTGTTTAATATAAAAAGACTGTATAAGCTGTTAACGTCATTGTCAGAAGAAAAATCAAATTACATCAAATTATAACATTTGAATATTAGGTTCTCTCATTAGGTCCTTTGTTGAGTTCCAAAAAATTTTAAAAAAATGTCTTTTGGCTCTCCTGTAAGGTTGAACTTTTGTAGATTTTTGACATTAAACTCTTGATATAATATAATACCAGAATAATACATATCTTTAAATTGAGGAAGTTTTTCTTCATAAATAATTTATTGTTTTTTCCTATTATAGAAAACCTTATATTTTTTTTTATATTTACCTTATAATAACCTAACAAACAACTTTTATTATTAACAAAAGATATAACAAAATAAGCATTAAAAAATACTTTGAACATTATTATAATCTCGTAATGAAAACTTTAAATCGATATATTTAGTAGTTTTGTGAAATGAACACACATCTACTATACTCGTATATATATAAAATAAACAAAAAAAATGAATTAACTTTTTTAGTTTTGTGTACGACGTAATGGCCTGAGATTGATGGGTCAATATTTGTTTAAGCAAATATACATTATTACCTCAGCGCTGTGTTATTGTTTAAAATAAAAATTTAATAATCTGACAATTTCTGGTAACTGCTGCATTTTTTATAAAAATATTCATTCAATGTAATAGTATAAATTGGTTTGCCTGACGTCGCTCTCAACAACGGCAATGAATTCCTCTTGGGACTGTGGACAAGCTCCTACAAAAAATCTCTTCGCATGGCGTATCTGAAAATCTAATACGTTTAAAATGGAAAATAGCTTTGTAAAGCGATACTCAAACAGTCTGTTTTTTTAATAAATAAAATAAACTTGCCTTTCAATATATATATACGTAGAACTTTTCGAATAAACCGATTTAAAAAAAATTTTTTTCAAATAACATTATGGTTTGACATAAATAGTGCCTAACAATTTAACATAGCTCTTCATGGGAAAAAAACAATTGTTACTTTCTTAACAATTTATTAGGATGTTGAACAATAGACAATACTGTATTTTTTTAATAACCAATAATACGTTCCCCCAGCTGGTTGCCAAATATTACTTCACATTGATGGAGAATACGGAAGAGATATTATAGTTAATTTGTTTTGATGAAAATTTCACATCTGTACTGACGCTGAGTTCCACAATAATCTATCTTTAACCCTTACTTCATTATGTGAGTCTTGTTCACCACAGTTTTGGGTTGTTACAACTCGGATGGTGCACTCAGGGTACTATCTAAAGGTACAAAATATAACACCAATTTTATGTGTTTACCTGTAAATTGGATCAATGTTGTAGATAATACTTTCAAGAACGATTTTTTCCAAGTTGACCGGTTATTTACTAATAATACGGCTTTGAGTGGAAGGTTAATATAACTGATTTTTAAGGGTACAGTCTCAAGTAGGTGACTTACGTTGTTGGGTATAAACTATCTGTAACCTAAAAAGGGTATTTGAACAAACTTTAGTTGGCACTCAGCCATTTGGCTAAACCAGAAAAGGAGAAGTGAATAAATATTAAATTTTAACTATCAAATTGAAAAAAATAGAAACAACCCTGTAAGAACATCTAGAGTCAACCATCATCATAAATAGATTATATCTACTATAATATCATCATCAGAATATTGAAGCTTTGCAAGTGGATAAGTGTCAAGAAAACCTATCAACACTATCAACCTAGTTTATAAATTTCTTTAAAAATGAACTAGCTTTTTTACTATTACTCTATTTAAATCGGTTCTTGGCTAGTAGCCTAGTTTCCTTTTCTTAAGCTATGGTACGCTCCATAATCGGAATATATGGACATCACATGTTGCTCCCTTGATTCCCAGTCACTGGCTAGTCTTCTTGCATCCTCTCATGTCATAGGGCATCCCGTGACTCCGCCAAATACCTACTGTAAATGGTGTTCAGCGGCCTCCCGGGACGACAGCATCAATTTGGTTTGGAAAAGAGGCATGCCCGGTTGACATGTAATTCAAGAATTCTCAGCAAATGGCCAAGCTTAATCTTCTCACCTTCTGTCCGTTTTCTTAATACCTTATTTTGGCCACATTCATATCACCGCACTCCTAGAATTTGCCGTAGGCATCTGTCTTCGAAGATCAATAAACAGTTATTTTGAGACTTCGTAAGGAGCCATGATTCACTACTATAGCACTGTATACAAGGGTTTAATAGGTGTCATATAGTTTTAATCGAGTACAACTGTGAACTTCAGAGATTTCGCAAGGTTGCTCAAGCAGATAGCGAGCTCTCCTTGCGAAGTGCCATCTTCCGTGATGGCACCCCCAGATATCTAAAGCTATCGACACTCTCGATATGCTGTCCGCCGATAGTCATGGAGAAATCTGGATCAAGCCAGACAGTGTTAACGTAGTTACTTCGTAGTAAAGTCGTGCAAAATATTAAAATTCAACTAAATAGAAAAGAAGTGTACAAATTGTCAATATAATTTATTTTTTAAATAAGGGAATCTTCATGTAATTTTCGTATGAAACTTCGAAGCTACTTTTGAATATTATAAAATTTCTCCTAGTTTACACAAATATCTTTTTATATCAAATACAAAATAGAAACTCTATATTAAGAAGGAATCTTTACTTAGCCGTGCATTTTTTATCGAATAATGCGTAGTGTCGATGAGAATTCTGCCATTCTGGCTAATATTAATATCCATGTGCCGATAAATACCTGAAAAATCAAGAACATCAGTTTTATTTATTCCAAAGTGTAGAACTAACCTGTCAGTAGTTGTGCCAACACGGAAGACAATTGTCTTGGCTATCGATATCTTCCATCTGATTGAGCTTGAGTTTAAGCGGATTCGATTCTTTGAATTAAATTTGAATAATGAAATCTGTTAAGCTCGATAGATTTCCTCAAATATTTTTTTAAATATATAATATAATTATTATATACTTTTAACACCAGTGTTGTATTGTTGTACCTAGTGTTATATTATTTTTACTTATGTTTTACTTATACAATTCTTTTTATATATCTTCATATTGTAAACGTATTAAACTAGTAATTTGTGATGACCATAATATGAGTATGTAAAAAAAGAATAAATTAAATATATATTTGTTCTGAAACTACATTATGTTAATAATGGCACTTTTTCACAATGGCCCTTCAAAGTCATTTAAGTGGTGCTTCTCTTGAATAATATCTAACATAGTGTAATATTTCTTTCGTTATATTCCTTTGTAATAGGGTTACAACATAGTTGAGTATATCACGGGAAAGAGTGCCGCAATATATACCACACTATGTCGACATCTCAATTTTGCTCAAATTTACATAGTGTAGTTTACCTCCAAGGTACAGATATATGTTATTTAAATCACTCCATATATCAAACGTTATAGCTTAAAGAATATGCTTGAAGTAGTTATAAAGCTCTAAGCATTATATCTTGTTAAATTGATACATTGTATGTGGGCAAAACTTTTTTACGCTGATACCCTATCAGAGTAATTCTACCTGCACAAACATTTTTTGATATTACTTCAATATCATTATTATGGCCTCAACGTGACAATATGATTTATAACTGCATATTAAAAGTGACTGGTTTTATTCGAGAACAGTTTAAAAAAATAAATACAATTTTCTTCTGTCAACTTAAAAGTGTTTTTTTCCTAAGCACGTTTATAAGAACTAAAGCATAGATAAAACCATGTGTTGCTTTGTTTCAAAATGAAGTCTTTATATTGAATCTTTTAACCCATGTTTTCGTGTTGACTTACTTAAGTGACATGGGTTCAATTTGAACACGACATTTTGTATGGACGAATTTATTTCTTCTGTCTGCTTTAAATGTTTTCTGAATGTTGTACATTTTTATGGCCCAACTTAAAAACACGCGTGCCTTTTATAAAGCATGTGAATCGCCTTTATAATCTGCTACATATATTTATAACTTTACGTCAGTATTAGACATTAAATAATTGCGTATATTTTTATGAAACCTTTCATATTTATAACCAGTTTTATGTGTCATGATAAATAATTAACGTATTTAATTGCTGTGTGCATTTTTAATAATCGAAACTATAATGTTTTTAGTATTTTTAATTTAGTTAAAACCACATTACGCATCTTCCAATTATATAATCATACTTTTAAAAATGACCACAAAATGATAAGCGACTAAAATTACCATAAAAGTTTCAATGTCTAATAACCTTATATATTGAGAAACTTGTAACAGAAAAATTTTAAAACCTAGTAACTTATTATGGGTGAAATCAATTCTTCGTAACCTAGCAAGTGACAATATTTTCCTCGAAAACAACTTCAAAACTTGTAAGTTAAGAAAAAAATATTAAAACGCGTAACTAACACACATTTACTAGTTAATGAAATTGGCAAAGGCACATACTGGTTTTGATAAACTTTTCTTGTTCAGTTAACCGCAATTATTCTTGTATATTCTTGTCGATAATTCTCCGACTAATTTTTGTCGTCCTGAACATTTTGTTTTGAAACACTTACTATGTTTTGAAATTGGACAGCCGTACTCATTTAAATGTATTCAAAATTAGTCGCATGTTAAATAATATATCTTATTAATAATTCTTCTTTTAACCATATCCGCTCCGAAGCATAAGGATCTCCACAATATGAAGATTATTTTGACAGTTTTTTATGAGAAATCAATAATTGTCAATTGTTAGATCAACTGTTTCAGGTTCGTGTCTTGGCCACAATAAACATTTAAGAAAAATTGCAACCAGCATGGTCCTTGAATCCATGACCCCCGCTTGCTAAACATACGCGTTATCAACTGGCTTAATAAGGGCGACCAATTAATTAGTAATTTATGTATATATATATACGTTTTATTAGTAAAAAAAATGTTTTATAGATGGCTATCGCAATGCAACGTTTTTAGTTTTGATCCACTGAAAAAAGAAGTTGCTCACCACTGGTCACTAAAAATATTATACAAACAAATTAGTGTTTTATTTATACTATTAATATTAAGTTTAATATAAAAATTATTATTATTATATATAGTTAATATAATTCTAACACTAAAGAATCACTCTACATTTATAATATTAACTTACTTATAAATATGCATAGATAAAAAAAAATATATAAATATATAGCAACGTTGGTTCAATAAAAAGCATTTCCACTTACGAATCAATGAATTGTAGATCATATGTGGCACAAATTTTACATTTTTATGTTGATTGAAAACTTGAATATTAATACTACGGGTTAATTAATATATTAGTAATGTTTCTCGTTAAAAATACTTTGATGAAATGTTTTTTATGATATATTCATTAACTTCACAAAAATTCTGTTTATGATTATCAAAAATTTAATTAGATATATTTTACTAGTAATAAAGCTATTTTAAATTTTAAAAAAATAGTTATAATATATAAAATACATTTCAGTATTATTCAATAGTTTAATTTTGTACGCCAACTGATACGGTTTTCTATAAAACTTAGTTGATAATTGAGCTTTCATTTAGATTTTTAAATTCCACTTATCAAAAAGTGGTAGTCCATAAACCACGTAACATTTTTTCTACCGCTTTTTTGACCTCTCTCCCTCCACGTAACACCATGTAAACATTTAGCTTCACCTCCCTCCCTCTCAAAAATTACGTAACTTTCCACATTAACCAGTTAACTGCAAGAAGCGAGTTATCTTGCATAACTTAAAACGTACTTTGCTAAACAAATTTGACTATGTTTGATGATTTTAAATATAAAACTGCAGAGATATTATTATAATATGATCATTAAAAGCAAAAATTCAATATACTTTTAAAAGAAATAGTTAGATTCTATTTTTGCTTAAAATCTCACAGCTTACCAGATTGTGACATTATGTCTGGTGCAGAAACGTTTAAAAAGAAATGCAATTTATAATCACCTTCTTATCCACATTTTGAGAGGGAAAAGTGTTACGTAATAATAAACATTAACCCAACCCTTGCCTTCGTTACGCCATGTAGACGTTGGTGGTCACCCCTTTCCTTTCTTTACCACGTTACGTGCATGTTTATAAACAACCCCTAATGAGACGATCCGTTAAAAATGATTTTTTTAAATTCATTGGTAGATGTTTTGATAAGCATGTCTATGTATTTGCGCTGAAGACTCTATTCAGATGAAAAATCCTGTCAGAGAAAACCAAAATCCGTGTTTATAATGTGACTGATAAGCCTATAGTTTTGTATGAACGTGAAACTTGGAGCCTGACGGAGAAATAAGAAAATACCATGCAGGTATTCTAAAATAAAATACTCCCAAGGATTTCGCAAGCCTCAGCATTCTAAATGTCTTGAGGGTAATGAGACTCGTAGGTGAGCAGGTCATATTGTAAGGTGCAATATATC
>JAPMAE010010276.1:0-10247 GCA_036584705.1 Rhyacophila sp. 25_7 | reverse complement strand
AAAAAACGTTTTTTGGCTCTCCTGTAAAGTTGCACTTTTGTAAATAGCGTTGTTTGACTTCAAGCCTTCGAATTGTAACGACATTTTAAACTCAATTCAAGTACTATAATGAAGAATTAGAGCATACAATTTTATTATTATTTATATAATAACTTATAAACCTGAAAATATTTGGAAATAATATATATTTGAATTTTATGTTGTTCACTTTTTAAATTTTGTATATTAAAGTGGATAAACTCGAGTAATCAAGTGTGGTGAGCAGAAAAAAACCTATTAGGATTCATTTTATGAAAAATATAACGGATAATTATGTTTTAAAAATATTATGATTATTTAATATTTAAATTAAGTTTTTTTATTGGATACAGTATCAATTTTTCTCAGAATTCAAAATGAAATTGTTTGGTACGTCAAAAAATGTAGAAAACTTATGTATATATTTTTTCTAAATTGCTAAGAACTGTTGTTTTTTATAAACACTTTTCACTGATGGTCCTTGTTAAATTCAGTTTAAAATGACTCAAACATAAAAACAACGAATCATTGCAGAAACGTAAATAAGAAATAATTAGAAAAGATGAAATCTGACAAAACTTTTATGCAAATATACAAAATTCGGTAGATGAAAGTTATCGAGTTGTGTCCCTTGAAAGAATTCTCTGACAGCGTAATTTACTTTTAAAATATCTCCCCATTGGTGTCATCAAACAAAACAAAAAACTTTTATCACAGGGAAAAATGATGGAATAGAGAGAGAAACAATATTTAAAGATGTTACGCCCCTCAAACTATTTAAGCACACGCCAAGCCCATCGAGTGTTCAAAAGAAAAACGATGAATTCAAAAACTTAACCTCAAAACTTTTATTTAATAGAAAAGTTTGTCGACATTATTATTCAAGCGGCGAAAAAATTCCGTCAAATAATCGGTTCTGTTTTCAAGGTTGCGTGAAAATTATTATAACTTCCGCTCAATGCTGAGAGATGTCAGGCTTCTGGTTAAGCCCGGACAAATTTGAAATAATATGGAATGATAATATCATCTTAATGGCGGTGAAACGGGTTAGTTTAGAAATATGACTTTAAAGAAAGCTTAGAAGCCTAACAAGAATAGAAAAAATCATTTTTGATATTACCTACATGTCATTTTTTTAGTTAACGTATATCTTGCAGAATTTTTAATGAATTATCATGTCTGATATAAATAGCAATAAAGCTATAAGTCATAAAAACCAACCATCTTTCGATAAATCTATTATTATGGTCGAATTCATTTACAAATGATACTCGCTAGAAACGTATTACGTTGAAATTAATCTTACAGTTTTATACATTTTAGTTGCAGAATATACTTGAAAAAAAAACCGATTTTTTTGATAAGACAGTTCAACTAATTCTTCAACTTCAGTATGAATATTTATAACCTGTAATATTATTAAAGCGATAAAATAAATAATTTAAAAACACTTTTATGCTACAAACAAAACAATTAACATCCAGAAAATTATATAAATACCCACAGGATAAATAGAAATGGCTTCAATAAATTTTGTATTAAAAATAGTATGTACTTAACCTAGTAAAACTTTTGAATGAAAAAATACTTTTTTTCTTGCTAGTTATGAGATTTAATCCCGCAACTCACGATTAACAAACAAACTTGCTGCCAACTACCATTTTCTTCTTTAATTTTTTTTAGATAGATTTGTTAAATAACTTACCAAGTAGTAAGTAGTTCTTTAATGGAATGGGTAATATTATAAGAAGAAAAAGCATTTTTTTAAACTCTGTTAATTATTTATAAATATTTTTATTTACTTTAAAATTATAATATGAATGTCTTGACTCCGAAAAATATCTGCATATTTATTTTTTAGAGATTTGAGCAGAGGATTTTTAACAACATTTTATTCCGGATTTGCAAAGGTCGTAAAAAGTTAAAGATAAAGCAGAACTTAATGGAATTTTTGACATTTACCGCTACTAATCGGAAAATTCTTGAATTTACGAGTAAAATCTAGTATTAACCTAGTTTTTCGCATTTACTGTTACACTGGATTACATTCTACACAATAAGTTTTAGGTAAAAAATGTTTATGTGAAAGTTTTAAATTTATTTGACAAGTATTGAAAGTCAGCAGTCGTTTTCATGAAGTATTTTGAAATAAAAAATAGTATAACACAGTAAAACTGTCTTCAAACGAAATCAAAGTTTATAAAACTTTTGAATTACTTGATTTTAGTTTGATATGCTAGATGCGAAAACAGCTTTCAAATACGTTATATCTATTAATACTACGGATATCTTGTGCTGACAAGTTAAATGTACTTCCAAGTCTTGCAAATTACTTGTAATAATTACTGGAAAGTAGAGACGAGCTTAATAACTTTCACACAAGTGCCTCGGAAGAAAATCGTTTTGGGATTTGGTCGGCAACAACATATCGTAGTTTAAGGGATCTCTTAAGCGTTATGAGGTATTCGCCACCATTTTAGTTTACTTCATACCGTTTCAAGAATGCGTGTTAAGTTTGCGTAATCTGTGCAAAGTATTTTATGTATGCGGGGCCGTAAGCAGAGGACTGTTGCGAATTGGCAACACTGAATTTGCATTTTTACAAAACATCTTTTCAATGGCGCGGGAAAAGTGACGTATAATAAAACATGGCCGGCGAATAATTACGTATGCGTGACACGGCATAGAGAATAATTACCAGATATTGCGATACGGGTTGTGCTGATTAAAATCAGGTATTTGGTGAAAGCGTGTTTCCATTCAAATATTTTTGGAAAAATACAATAGGTATTATTATATAAGCTCATTGCAAAAGCTTTTTTATTAATTATAAAGAACTAATAATTAAAATATGGGTAAGATTTTTTTCGACAAACAACTAAACATTTTAAAATGCAGTATAACGATTATATGCATATACTGTTGCTATTAAAAATACAATTAAACATTTATTTACATGAAAAAAAATAACAGCAAAAACATTTTTAGGATTTCAATACAAAAGAAAATCAGATTATTTGATTTTAGGAGTTTGGATATGTTTACTTATATATATACTCGAGGACACTTTCATCAAATGATTGTATAGAAAAACGAGGAAACATTAATTTATATCCTTATAATTCTACCTTATATGGCAATAAAAAATATATTAATGTCATACTTCGTAAAAATAATTGATACTATGTGAATTAAATTTCGATATTTATTTATAATAATGTATTATTTTTGTATAATTAATCTTAAAATATGATATATATATATATATACATTTTATACATTAAAGCGAAAAAACGAGGGTGCTGATTATAGTGGATTAGAGGAAAAATCTAATGGTATGGATTTAAAAAATGAATGAAATATAGGTTTAGTGTATGATTTTCAAATGCAATATTCAACATAATATTATGAAACTATTTATAATATTTTATAATAATATTAAAATTTGGTATAAATGGTGTTGAGTTGAAGTTATGTTGAATTCTGGTTGTGAAAATAAATATAATCATCCGTAGAAAATCATTGACGTATTAGTTAAAACAACTGCACCATAAAAGTGTATGAGTGTACCTAGAACGTACGTAATCTATTTGGTGCGTAGATATTTGATGTAAAAGACAGCATTGGTTGAACAATTTTATCGTGAGGAAAATTTGACAACGTGGTAGAAATTGATTAGCACAAGAATATTATTTGGGCCACCTTTTTTCAATTTCCTGCCGCTCGATGGGCCCATTACAGAAGCATATTATGTCCCAGTACCTCTTTGAAGTACAACATAACGAGACGGAGTAGCCATTTTGTTTGGTCTAATGATCAGGGGAGTCATTTTAAACCGGGTACTCGAGCGAAGTTGCCATTCGAATAAAATGAATATAAATACCATTTGAATTTTGAAAACAGAAAGTTTAAAAATATCAATTAACACCATTTACATATCTCTAAGATATTATGAATTACAATTAAAGACAAATTTGCATTTGGTAGAGAGTTTTAAATTCAGAACAGAGTTGATTAAAATGAATGGAGTTTGGACTAAATTAGTTTCATACTGAAGTAGTACTGTTTTGTAATCGAAATAATTTTGTACATTAGCAAATGCATCTATTTTTATTGAATGGATTATAGACAGTATACACTGACTTACTTATATCAGTCCAATGTAAATTTTTATGAATACATGCACAAAATCAGTGGTGTAGTTTAAAATATAGAGCTCTTCTGTAAAATTTTAGTTTGAACGTGGATTTAGGACAATGTAAAAGAATTGACGTATTAAGAATCTAAAGTAAACATTTTTTTCTGCATAATATGAACTTATTATATATTTTTTTTTTCAAAAAAGAAGACAAACCATAATATACGTTATTATGGACCTTCGTGCAAAAATTACGCTATGGTCTCTTTCGTAACGATAAATTTGTCATATATGAGTATATATATATACAATATACTGAGATATAAAACCCCCAAATATGCTGAATTTTTGTATTTTGCATGAATTTGAACCAAATAACAGTAGAAAGAACCATAAAACTCGTTCGTTTGTCTTGAACTGAATTAAAAATGTTTTATTGAAATATTCTTCAGTACAGTATACAAAACCAAATTGTGATCTACAATATTACAATAGCCAAAACTTACAGTGTCCATAAATACAGGGTGATTACTAAATGATGGAATGATATAAATTAAAATACTTTATGAACACATGTTTTTTAAATATATATTTTTTGGATATATAGTCAATATAATTTTTAGTATTATATGTGAAAATAAACATACCTCAAATAACCGATATTTTCAAAATTTTCAGGTTATGACTTTTCAGTGGTTACCCTGTATAAAGACAGGAAACTTGCCGTGACGATGACAACAAATAAAAGCAACAAATTTTGATGGATAATAACCGGCTACTTGCTAATACCAAAAATAACAGTTGTTATTTGTATTAGTGCCTTTTTGTTTAATTTTTTGCGGGGCGGAAACAATAACTCAAAACATTCTTTTCCATTCCCTCTCGCGTCTTTTGCGATAAAAACATACGATTTAACATTTTGAATAAATACATTTAATGTGCGCTGCGTGACAAATGAAATATCCATTTTTAGTTAATAAATCTTAGTTACTCTGCAATATTCATATTAAAATTTTACAATGAAAACTAAATGTTCCGTGACGTAAAATTTTATTTCGAAAGATAATTTATATTTTACGAATCTTTTCATATAAAAACATTGTTTATTTTATATTTGGCAACACTGTTTAAAAAACTTACTACATGCATTTTTTTACCCATCAGAGGTTTAAATAAACAATATTACAACTTTAAGTGAACGCCAAATATATTTTGAATAAAAAATAAACTGTATTTACCAATTGTAAAGGCAATTTATTCTCTATTTTGGTGTCATTGAAATGCGAGTGCGTTTTATAATCAATAGCGGAGAAATGATAACAATTGCGTAAAATTCCAAATGATGATTTCCAAAAATAGTGTAAAAGGGAAAAAAGTTGGTCACTTGGTGAGGTCTGTAGAAAAAGACAGTGATAGTGTATAAATAATTTAGAGAATATAAATGATTTTTATCGTAATTATGTGGCAGTGTCTGTTATAATAGTTTTCATTTAATACTTTTATTTTAAAATTATTTGTACAAATAAGTGGAATCTTATAATTAAGTAAATACGATATGATTGATATAATGACCATATTGTTGTTTTATACATATTTACGTAATAATCAAAACCAATAATATCTGTTACAAAATTTTCTAAAGACAAATAGTAATGGTTTCGACTTTTTAAATATATATCGTAAAAAATAAAACTGAGTATTTTTTTCAAAATAATCATATTTTACCAAATATTGACAGAAAAAAGATGTTAAACGAATTAAAAATACAAATAAAACAAAAAAGATTGTAGTAGTTGAATTTATTAACATACTGAAATCGCTATGGGTGGTTATTATATAAAATATTCTATATTCTGTAATATTCTTGAGATAATAAAATGTCTAAAACTTTGTTTGAATACTGAATAAATAAAAATCGAATGTATATAAATATATAATTCAAAGATATATTGTGGAAATGTTATTGAAGTTATTTTGGAAAGCACAATAATCTGAAAAAATATGATCTTTGATATTCAAAATAAGTATTTTAAAAAACACCCACAAAAAAGCCTCTTATAAACATCAAAGATAGCCTCTTGTAAGCTCTTGTATACATATCCATTAATCATATCATACGTAATGCTGTATTACATATATGTACTTATATGTGGATTGTATTATATTGGGCCCAAAATAAAGACAGATCGGCACACTCTGTCTTTAAACATATCGATAAACAACACGCCTTCATTACGATGGAGGCTGTTCGCATACTGAAAGATCATTTACCCTTTCACGTTACTATAAAATACCCCATGTCCGTCGTTTTAGGATAGCCTGTTCGTAAATGAAACGTTTGTAATCAAGCGTTCCTTTTAAAACTTGAATGTTGACTTTAATATAACGTGTGTTTGTTTTTCAAAATATCACGAATAGTTGCGATAAAATATTCTATATTTAAAAAAATTAAGCCAGAAAATAAATGATAATATTATTTTGATTATCTTCTGTTTGAATATCAATCAATGAGTTCTATTTTTGCAATCTTTTGAAGTTTGCGGATACGGATTTATTTGATTTGAAAATGGAACATTAATAATAAAGTACTCATATAAATTTTGTATTTGGAATATCATATCACTGAGAAAATCAGTTTAACTTCATATATATAATAATAATATATTCACATAAACGATTTCAAACATATTTCAATAATGAAAATTTGTTAATATTTTTCACGTTAAATTAATGTTCTCTTACTTTTAAATGTTGGTTGCGGAGCAGAATTTTCAGTTAAAACCAAACAATTCTATCTAAATTATTGTAAATATAAATTTACAATTAACCGGGATATATATCGATTTTTATAAAAAAAATATAATTATAAATACATACTTTGTAAAAAAATATTTTATAAATTTCATATATTTTAACATTTTCAGTGTAACAATTGAGTATATCACTGAAAAGAGGGTCGCAAGATATACTACACTCTATCGATGCCTCAATTTTATGAAATTTTGATTTAATGTAGTTTAAATCCCAGATATTAATATGATTTAACCGTTTTTGTGCCTGACATAATGTCATAACCCCGAAAGCTGTGATTATTTATCAAAAAATTAGAACCTTATTTAAAAAAAACTATTTTAAATGCTTTTTTTGTCGTGACTGTGTTTTTAATGATTATCTCTGATTCATTAAATTTAAAATCATTCAAAATAGTCAAATTTTTTTAGTAAACTTATTTTTAAATTATGCAAGTTAACTCGCTTCTGGCACTTAATCGGTTAGGAATCCGTTCAATAGGCCAAAAAATTGAACAACATGAAATTTTCACATACAATAATTTTTTCTTCTTTTATGCATATCCGCTCCGAAACGAAGCACATGGATCTTCATAGTTATGAACATTGTTTTCAGTTTTTTTACGAGCAATAATTTTCAATAATTAACTCAACCGTTTTGGATTTGTGTCCTGGCTACGATACAAATGAATAAACATTTGAAAAAAATTGCAATCAGCACGGGCCTTGATCCCATGATCTCAGCTTGCTAGGTGTACGCACTATCCACTAGTCTAACGAGAGCGATTTACAATAATTATTACCCTATAAACTTTATGCACTACATTGATATAAAATAATGTTTGTAGTATTATATTTTACTTATGAAAACTTTATAAACATGCAATATAATTAAAATGTTAGCGGTCGTCTATACTCTACGTAACGTTTTTTGCGTTTTTTACCATCTCCCTCTCCATGTAACACTATGTAGACATTCAGCTTGACCTCCCTCTCCACTCAAAAGTTACGTAACTTTCCACATTAACCGATTAAGTGCCAGAAGCGAGTTAACTCGAACAGATTAAAACGTAGTTTACTAAACAAATTTGTAGATTTTTGATCATTTTAAATATGAAAGTGCAGATATATGTTTATAATATGGTCATTAAAAACAAAATCATGATAAAGGAACATTCAATATATTTTTAAAAAAATATTTAGGTTCTATTTTTGCTTGAAATTGATAGGTTATCGGGTTATGATATTATGTCTGACAAAAAAAGTTTAAATAGGAAAAAAAAATATAATCACCAATCCAGTTTTTGAGAGGGAAAGTGTTACGTAACAATAAATAATTAACCCACCCTCCCCCTTTAATGCCATGTAGACGTTGGTGGTTACCCCTACCTCCCCTTCAAGAGCGTTACGTGGTTAATGGACGACCTTTATCAGAAAATATATTACATATATATACAGATATAATAAACGTCAGAGATTTAGCTGGACTAATATGACAGTTTTACATTTCGTTATTTTTTCTAATCATAAAACTTGTGTTTTTTGTTATTGTGTGTTCCAAACAATAAGTTTATAAGCCTTTTGTCCTGCGGTATAAATCATCTTGACACATACATATCACCTAATCCATCTAAATTTACATTACAGCACGCTGCCAACAGCAGTGCCTCTGTCAGGATGATTGGATTTCCATTAGCTGTATCTCACAGAAAATGATTTAAGAAGACAACCTGCAAATACTCGTAAGCCATTGCGTTAAATTGGGACATAGAGAAAGAGAATTCGTTGTGACTGTTTTGATTCAATAGCAAGAGACATTTATTTTGTTATGCCATGAAATGTCATGAAAAGTAAGCGTGTTTAGCTTAATAAAAAAAAGCTCACGTTTTTCCAAATAATTGTTAAATAATAATAAAAAAAAAAATGACAATGATGATAATATGCGGTGTGATCTATTCAAGTGTATATTCAAATGCACTACTACTTTTGAAGCATTCTGTCGTCAACTATTTTGCGTTGATGTTTACACTCAACGTTTTCATGATTATTTTGCACTTATAGGTGAGTGGATAGTGCATCCGACTCATGAATTCCGCAGTTGGCTTCATTGCACAAGTTTTTCATGTAAATTTAAAACTAGGGTATGGACCAAATTGATTGAGCTTGTAACTGACAATTACTACTCGCAAAAAAGCTACAAAAACAATTTATATATATGTATATACAATATATTATGAATAACGAGTATTTAACACAAACAATGCAATAAAATTGATAAGTTATGTATAAGTTTAAGCCGGTTGAGTGCCAGAAGCAAGTTAACTCATAAAACTTAAAAGGTAGTTTGTTGGACAAATTTGAATATTTTGGATGATTTTAACCACAAAAATGCAGATATATGACTATAATATTATCATTAAAAACAAAGCTATGACAAAGAAACATTCAAAATGTTTTTAAAAGAATTATTATAAAGTTCTATTTTTGCTTAAAAATTCACAACTTGCCGGGTAGTGATATTATGTCTGACATAGAAAAGGTTAAAAACTATTATTTGTAGGATTATTTGATGAATAATGAAAAATAGTACAAATAGATAAAACTGAAGTAATAAATGATTTGCAATTATAATGGTAAAAACCATTTTTTTTCATTTTTAAAAATATATTTTGATATGCGGATATGTGAATAATATACTAACCATAAAAATAAATCAATAAACGTTTTCCAAAAGTGCTGTAAAATATAGAGTAATGTGTAGTTATCGAGAAATCGGAAATCACAAATAAATAAAATATCAAATCATGTCGACAAAAAACAAAAGCACCAAAATGTTCATACGTTTGCCCATAATTACCAGAGATTTTCCGTTCGGAATTTTTCATGACCCAAAACATAAATCTTCATTTGATTACGTATACATACCAATACAGAAACAATACGTTACTTATACGTGAATACGCAAAAAGAGAAATACGTTTGCCACTATTATTGCCAATATGCCACGCGTAGGGTGGCTAGGGTGATATTTCATGAATTCAAGAATTTGTAAGTCAATATACCTGGTGCAAATATTACTGTGAAAGGTTTACGATTCACGAAATATTTACTGTACAGAAAAGTTTATATAAAACGTTTCAAAATACTTTTGTAACGTTTCAAGATTTTTTATAAATTATTAGGAATCAAATATATTTCATAGTAATTGATTTAATAAAATATATTTTCTAAAAATAAGTATAAAGTAGCCCCATGACGATCAATATTATATTCAACATATTGCTCAATAATTGATATTGTAC
>JAPMAE010010275.1:0-10248 GCA_036584705.1 Rhyacophila sp. 25_7 | reverse complement strand
ATATCTATGTAAGCATACGTAATTAAATTGTCTAAGTAAAATTAATAATAGAGATAATAATGATTTTATAGGTGGGCTCAAATCATATTGAGATAATAGGAGAAACCTGCTCAGTATAAGCGAAGAAGTCCTTTAATGAACACAAAAGCTACGAAAATTTATTATCGTTAAACTTAATAAAGTAACTTTAATGATATATAAAGACCACATGTTACGGCTTATATTAAATTAACCTTGAGTTTCAAAAGAATGTCACTTGAGAAAATTGCTCAGATTCTCGGATGAAATTGAGCGTATAACGACGGTTTGTCTTTCCAAATGGTTTCTCTCTGAAAATATAAATTATTTACAGTATGGAAAATGACACATTTTATCACTTTCCCGGGTATACTTCCGATTGAAATGTCTCGTTAATTTTATATGCTCTATGGAGACGTGTGTATGATCCTTTATACATGTATACATATTTCAAATACGTGTGTTTCAAAATACATATCTAAGAAATTTTTTCATCCGTAAAATAAAATTTTAGTAACCAATTAAGCGATGGTTTTGTATATTAAAAGAAAATAATTATATATTAGATAAAATGTATATTGACATTATCGGAAAATACGCCGAAAAATATACATATACAGATTAGTGCATATCTGTACCCATTTTTATCAAAATTGAGATATAAACATAGTGTAGTATATCTTGCAACACTTTTTACAATAAGAGGCTCAATTATATAGGTATTTTACTAGAAAATAATAAGGAGAAAGAAATGTTAAATTATATGATAATTTATTATGTTATGTTATGATATGTTGTGTTGTGTTGTGTTGTATTGCATTGTATTATATCGTATCACATCACATCATATCACAACATATCATATCATATTATATTTTATCATATTGTAATTTATTATATTATATATTATCCAAGAGAAGTAACACCAAAACGTCTTTGAACAACCATAGCAATAAAGTGTCATTTTTGTTATAGTGGAATTTGATCCCCCCCCCGCCCCCCTTCTCGCGCAGTTACTGATACATAATATTTTTCGTATAACGAAACCTTTTAAATACCTAATTTAAAAAATATATATTATAGTATAAAGCAATTTTTCAGCTGTTTCATTAAATAAGTAGAAAAAAATAACTGAAAAATGACAGTATAGAAAACAAAAGTTTCATGGCAACGATTAAACGAAACACAAGGAAGATAACTTATCAAAAGTATTTTGGAGTATGATATACAATGTCTATCCTAGTAAATATCAACGTTACCTTTTTTTATGGTATGAACTGGTAACTGTTATAATAAATAACTTACATTATAGTGCTCTCTTTACCTATACGGACCATGCAGCCTCTCATCTTATCCAAAGTGAAGATGAGGTGTTGGACTTGGCTTGGCCATCTGCTGAGATTGCCTGATTCGCATTTCTATCGGGCATGCCTCTTTTTTAAGCTAATTAAATTTTCCGGAAGGCAGCTGAACATCACATACAGAATGTATTCGACGAAGCTACGAGACGCATACATGATATGAGAGGATGCGAGAAAACTGGCCAGCGACATGGACCCATGGAAGCATCCTATGGTGTTCATATGTTCCGACTAAAGCTCGTGGCATGGTTTTAGAAGTAAAAAAATCATTGTAATCTTAATTTAAATAACTTCGAAACAAATGCGTATGTTCCCTATAGGGAATATAATTGTAAAAAATATTAAAACTGTTAAAATCTTAAAGCGCATCATAAATTATTTTTAAAAAGTACAGATAATTGAGACTCTTCACTTCATACATTCTTAAATGAGGTGTCTCAAAATTATAACCTGCGATCATTGTAAATTTGGCAGGAATCGTATTTTTTTTATATCACAAAAAATAATTCACATTTTGGTTTCATACAAAAAAGACTTAATCGTTGACATAAATAATAGCCCCAACTTCAGATTAATTATAGATTGTAACAATGATAGATAGCGATGATTTGTAAATTGTTTGTTAACAAGTGCCAAATATTAAAAAAGACTAAAGATGATCATAAGTTAATTTGGATCTGTAGACATTTTTGGTATAATATATTTCAACTTGTTTCGTTTTATAATATTTGAAGAAAAAATATCGTTTGTAGATAATGCAGGATTAGGACTTGGAGCTTTTGTCTGCCAAAAAGTTTGGTAAACTCTATCTTAAATGATTGAAAATAAGTCTAAAAGAAGTTTATTATATTAAAGTTAAAAGAGACATAAATATGAAAGTACAAGATGGTGAAATAACAAATTCGTGTTGTAAAGTTCTCAAATTATCATAAAGATAACATCTTTGATATTTTTTAATTATAATGCTTTTAAAATTTTAAGTGACTTACTTAGTGCTGAACATCGTGTCAAATGCATAGTGTTTGCTTCTGAGTAACAATATGCCGCCGCAAAATAATGTTGCAAAACCACATCTTGGCTACAAAAGCCTTGACACTTTTACTTAATAATAAAATGCTATCGTATTACCCGAGCTTTAGTGGTACTTGACGATTAAAATAAAAAAGAAACGGCGTAGAAAATTTACACGAAACACGGCTAATTATTTTAAACGATTTTGTGGGTTATTTCTTATTTAGAGATTTTTTTAAAACTCTTACATTCTGTTTAAAATAAAAAAACCTGCTAATCTATAAAAAAAACTATTAAGGGAGTATTAGACATTGAGAAATAATATTTTACACAAATAGTAAATAAAATATTTGAATGAGTTTCTATTGAGTTTTAAGTAATATATATATATTTAAAATAAATGATTTAAACTTCTTCTTCTATGTATAAACAATACGATTATTAAGAGTTGGCTAAAAATAAATGGCATTTTTTCATTTACGAGTAAATATATTGACATTTATACCGGTCTATTGTTTATATCTCTTATAAATTGTTAAAATATTTATATTTTTTTATTGGTAAAACTGCATAATATTTTTGTCTAACTTAATATTATATTATATAAATTGCGATATAAATAAGTATTAAGTTTAAAAGAGAATAATACATTTAAAAAAATACAGTATTTAGTCAGTTTTATGGCTAACCCAAAAGTAAATAGATGGAACATAGCGAAAGATATAAAAAAAAGCTTTGTATACGAGTAAATGGCTGGAATAAGAGAATTAGAGTTTAAAAATTGTGGATGGAACGTAGCGCAAAGCCATGATCGTCATTATTTTTTTTCAAACCTGACAGACAAAATCATAAACTGAAACATTTTATGTGCAATTCAGTATAATATCTAGTATCCTCGTCGCTAAATGGATAGCGCATCCAACTCACAAGTTGAGGGCCTAGGTTTCAAATCCCGTGGCAAAAAATAAACAAGTTTTTTATATGCATTTGAAACCGGAATATGGACCACATTGGTTCAGGTAATAATTAACTGACATTATTATCAGTCATAAAAAAAATCTTCACTTTAGAGAGGATATAGTTGAAGAAATATATTCAAGTTTTTAAAAAATCATAATAAATTTCAGGTCTAATACCCAGTGCATAAGAAATGGAATACAACAATAGTGAAATGAAATCTTTAATAAATTAAAAATATCCAGTTTTTGCATATTATAGATATTAATCAAAATTGACAATTGTAATAAAACTGAAAAAAGATGCTTATATTGTCTATCACGGGCAAGTAATAATAGAAAACCCACGACAAATATGTATTTTTACGGGTTTTTAATGGGTTAAGGTTTTGTGGAGTATTGGTTTCTTATATAATGATATGTTAATTTCTGGCTGGTATTAGAAAATAGTACAACAACGTAAAAGATAAATTTTATATATGTATATTAAGATTGTCTTGTGTTACACGTTGATGATAAACTAAAAATAGTGTAGCGCTTTGAGATTTTGAAAACCAAGGCAACCGCAAAGATACCGCAAGAAATTTGCTCAACGCGAAAGCATAGTCTCTTTAGATTACGGCAGTGAACCACTTTACATGGCAACAATAACTTAGAGCAAATAATTATCTACTTTATAATAATAATAATACAGTATAATTTGAAACTGAATAGACTTTACCAACGTGTACGATGGTTTTTAAGATAATCAGAAATAAAGAAAAACACTGACAATGAAATTCAATAATAAATTTAATAACAAACAATATCGAGTATATTAAAACGTACCTTTTCTTAATTTTTAAGTTTTTAATTAAAAACAGTGATAATAATTCGTCTGTATACTAGCAGAGGGTGATAAGTCATGAAAAACTATTTAAAAAAAATGATTATTAAAGTTTGAGCTTCTTACATTCATTGACGATAATATTTTAAGACAACTGGCACTAAATCTCGTTGACGTTTTTTCAGAATAAGAAT
Source organism: Rhyacophila sp. 25_7 (assembly GCA_036584705.1). Lineage (NCBI taxonomy): Eukaryota > Metazoa > Arthropoda > Insecta > Trichoptera > Rhyacophilidae > Rhyacophila > Rhyacophila sp. 25_7. The sequence continues at coordinate 5,882 of JAPMAE010010275.1, read as the reverse complement.
ATACCTAGAAAGACTGAATTTGACCACCCAAATAACTATTATACGGTTTAATGTGTTGTTGGTAATAAAATATATTCAATATCGACTTTATATGTAGTGACACTTCAATGTTGCAGAAGTACAAGGAATATGACTAAGGTTGTTTTACAAGACGATAGAGTGTGCGAAAATTTAACAAACTATAAATCAAAATGGTCGTTTTTTGATTTAACACCTTTTACCAGTATACTGATAATATAACTTAATGTGATTTTATTTTGGAGATAAATATTACTCTGAGCGCAAAAAAATGTAGCGTTTCCACTTTTCAATCTGCTTGTGAACTCAAAATTTATTGTCATTTTCTGGGAGATGTTTAGAAAAATCTTGACAGTTTGTATATTACGTAACTATAAAATACTCGCATAATGTAGTTTTTTTACAACGCAGTTAAAATGTCATCACAAAGGAAACAGGTTATAATTAAAAAACATATTATGTGGAAATATGTACAAAACTTGAAAAATAATAATAATATGTATGTTTCATTAGGAATCGAAAGTAAATAAAACGAATTATAATTTATGTATTTTTTATAGCAAATAGAATAATTTTTCACAAGTTATCAACAAAACCAGACGATAGAGCATGCTAAAATTTAGCAAACTGTATTATTAGGTTAAAACGGTCATTTTTGACTCATCACCTTCTTCCAGGATAATGACAATTTATATCGAAGAAAAATATTAGTTCTCAAAAAATTCTCTTACCAAACATTTCTGTCGTTTAAAGCGTGGCTCGGCAGACTGCAGCCCGTGGGCCAAATCATGTGTATAAGTATTATATGAAAATATTACATCTTAATTAGAAAAACATGAAAGTGTTTTTTTGTTGTTATTTTTTTACGAGTAAAATTTTCTTGTATATAAAAATATTTTGAGGTTTGCTGCCTAATCCGATGAGCCTAAATTTTTTACAATCTAAAATAGTTTGCCGATCTCTGGTCAAAAAAGCGTATCCAAGATATTTAGCGTCAGTTTTACTCATTGTATTAATATGTATAACCCAGAGTATCAATCTATACTTTGTAATGCCTACATTTTAATATAATATTTATATTTTAACCTCTCCTTGAGTGAATTTTTTTTAAACATAGACAACATAAATACAATTGGGTGATTTTTTTTTCATTAATCTAGCTTAAAATTCGAATTTTATTATATGTATGCATTACTAATGTTGTATTATGTTTATTTGATGCATAAATAGTAAATACAAGTATTTTATTGCTTGATGTTTGACATATATATATGTTTATACTTCTTCAACGTAAATTTTGAGCCAACACATATGTGCATCCATACTCCTGGTCAGGTTAAAATAATCATCAAGTTGATTAAAAATTCGTTTAGTTCATCTAGTCAATAATCGGTCGTCAATTACTATATCTTAAGATTTAAGTCTTACTTGTACATGGTCAGTGAAAATAAGATATCTTAATATTTTAGTAGGCATAATACAATGGTGGAAACTTTGAAAGAATACTACATGTAAACTGAATTAATTGATAGTATTTGCAGTTCCCTAGTTATCGTCATTGTACATATTAATTAAAATATTATAATCTTTTTAAAACATCATTCCGGGTTTCTACAAACTTTCAACTTGCTCTATTACGTTTATTTAAAATTATTAGTAATTATTGGATAGATCCATGAAAAAAAATGCAGTAATTTAATATACATACTTGGGAAGTATCTCAAGGTGTTTGCCTTTATCCGCATTGTATTACGCATTCTTACTTGCCACCTTTACCATACTTGTCGGTCTATCTAAGTATACAATACTGTGGTTGATAGTTAGATAGAACAATGTTTTTTCAAAAGATTTTAGTGTATAATGTTCATTTTTAAAATAAATTAACCCATTGTTTGCATTTGAGTAACAAAATGAAAACGGGATTAGAAAAGTTAACACGAAAAAAGCATAAATTTTTATAAATACTAATCGATATATAAATATTTTATATGATATTTATTTGAAACTTTACAGTAAAATATCGTTACAAAGAATTTCGAAGTAACGAAAATTAAATAGATTAAATTAAACAAACCAGAGTAACAAAACATTAAAGTAAACCAGAGAAAACACTTACTCAAATGAAAAGAACATATTTTATTATTATCTAAAATAACTATGTTTGTCACATGTTTTTGATTATTTAAATACTCGTATATTACAAAGTTGTAGAAAAAGGAGACGTATGCCTAGCAAACTAGAGTGATGGATTCAAGGATTTTCAAATGTTTATTAATTCCTATTGTAGCCAGGAAACGAACACGAAACGGTTGAGCTAATAACTGGCAACTATTACTCGTACAAAGAACTGTCAAAACAATCGTCACATTGTAGAAATTCATATGTTCTGTTTTTAAACGGATATGGTTAAAAGACAACACTCTAAAACAGTAATGGTGAACCTTTTTTAGAAGTGAATCACATTTTATTCATTATTATTTTTTAATACTTACCCGTGAGTCACTAAATCAGTAGCGTCATTTGGTAAGGGGAGTGATGTGGTAAAAAGATTATGATGAGTCATACACAGTAAAATGATATGATAGAAAATCATTTAGCCAATATCCACTTGGATATATATATATATTTATAAATTCAACATAGGGTATTCATATTTTCATTTTTTTAATATTTTAGATTGTCTATTTTCTTTTTTATAATATAAAAATATGTTTATAAAAATCAACACGTGAGTCATTCAAAAAGCTCTAGTGAGTCAGTATCTGACACCTGGATCATGTGTTCACTATGTCACTGCTATAGAAGGACGATTCTGTACTATATGTACATTTTGTTTTAATTTTATAAAATAAAATTTTTGAATGGTACTTTTATTAGTTCTTAGTAAGTTTTACTAGTAACTATAACGGGATTTGGCTTGTATAACGATTGACATAAATGAAAAGGGTAGAGAGATATATTCATGTGGACGACGATATCGATGATAATGTTGTTTTTTTACTAATAATGCCGAATTATAAAGTTATTTGATCGAAAAATACCGAATATAAACAATGAGAATTATTTTATTTATTTAACATAATAATTTGACTGTTACCGGCAAAACATCAACAAATTAGACAATTCCCGTTTTTTTTTTTATCAAATCCGTTCAAAAAAGATATCTGCACTGTCCGTATGGTATCAAGTTTTCATCAACACGTATCTTTAGTCACAAAACAATATACATAAGTTTTTAATATTAAATTTGTTTATTAAAAAAGTCTTAGAACCTTAGATAAAAATCTCGTCATGTAAAATGCAATTTTGACGCTTACAATCTTCTGTCAGGATATGATATTAATAAATTTTGGTTTTTGTTGTTTTCGTTCACAATAAACGAAAAATATTTTCGCAACTTAAAATCGTTTTACGGAGTATCTCCAACCATAAGCTTATCACTGGCAGCTACTCTTCTTTTTAAGTATGTAATAACTTACAACTTATAATCCACGTGAAAAATAAACACGTTAACGACAGTATTAAGCCAAAAGAAACCCTTTATATTACACGCTTCCGGCCTCTTATAAATATATTGCCACTCATAATATCGGGCCATCACGTTAGTAGTTTATTATTACTGCCTCTGGCTTTTTGGCTTAGTTCAGCACCTCGTTGGAGAAGGCTTAAGTGCTCTCCACGAGTGCCATGAGCTTTCACTTTGTACCAGAACAAACAATGAAATCACTGACTACTAGATAATAGATAGCGTTATTTCATAACATACTTTGTTACTTCATGTTTGTTTTATGATATGGTGAATGAACTTACTCTCAAGTTGAGTATCAATTAACTACAGTTTAATTTCGTCGAAAGTACCACACGAGCATTACTATTAATAAAAGTTGCATTAGAAATAATGCTCGGAATGGAAGAAAAAAAATGATTGAAATAGATAATTTAGCTCATTGAAATCTTAAAAACATAGTAAAATATTAAAATTACATTGGCGATGAACAATTTAAATTTCATGAAATGTTGCACATTAAAATAATAAATCGAAATAATTTTATATTAATTAAATCAAAGAAAAAATATAAATATGTACTTTCATTTTTCTTCTTCATTGACGTGTTTTACAAAATCTAATATGTGTTTATGGTTGAACCTTTTTTCTGCTGCACATAATGTTATAACCCATCAAGTGTGAATTTTTAACCAACAATAGAACCTTAGAATATTTATTTTAAAATATTGAGTATTTCTTTGTCATGAATTAATTTTAATGGTCATAACATAGTCATATCTTTGTGTTTTAATATTTAAAATCATGAAAAGTATTCAAATTTGTCTAGAAAACTACGTTTTAAGTTATGTAAGTTAACTCGTTTCTGTCACTCGGTAAAAATGATTATTAATATGTTGCAATGTATAAAAGTATATACAGATTTATTGTGGCATAATTAAAATCAAATATAATAAATTGTTAAAATGCAGAGTGAATATGTTCGACATGTGGATCTTGTCCAATAAAAAAATATTGCCAAACTTTGGGGTAAAAATATTAAATCGAAATAATAGAATAGTTTCCACACTTATTGAACAAAACATCTGTAAAATTTCAATTGTTTCAAATAGACAAATAATTTTTACAAGAAATATAAAACCAATCTTAACTTTTTGTATATATACTTTGTGGAGAAAAATATATTTTTACAAATACCCTTTTAAATACAATAAACATAATATTTTTACGCTAAGTATAACGCAGCATCCAAATAATTTGGAATTATTAATATATACATTTAAAAGAATATAGTTTTTAAAAAGAATTTGGCTATATTTTTGAACAAAAATATTTATACAACTCTTATCTCAGTCATACGCAACGCCAAAATGACTTTAAACAGCCATAGTGAAAAGGTGTAATTTTGTGTACATTCCCTCCAATGTACAGATAAATCTTTATTTATATATATATTTTAATATCTTACAAAGCGTCAATATTGACAAAGTTGGCATTTTGACAGAGGATAGTGAAGAGTTACTTTGAGAAACTTTGCATTCCTGCTAAATACAGGTGTTGAACTAAATTGATCATTGAGAATTCATTGAATTTCCAAAGAGAATACTAATCGATTACGCATTTTTATGTTAAATATCAAGAGTATGTATAATATCTAATTTGATTTTAGTAATTTTTAGCACTCAATTTTGATGTGCTAAGATTTTAGACTCATATATTCTTTATAATTACACATGAAACTGCATGTATTGAGGTTAAAAAAGGACATTTCAAAATGTAGCATAATTTTTTTACTGACACCCAGTTTCATAATGCTTATTTACGTTTCAAATAGTCTTTGCAAAAAGTTAACTCAGTGAAACCTTTAAAAGCATTTTTTTTTAAATAAATTTTGATTAATAATTAAAATGTACAAATTAAGTGCATGTTAAAATAGAAATAAAGCAAAATAGCCAAGGTACTGAAGGATTAACGTGCCCAAAAATTATTATTCCGGAAGTTATTTTCATTTAATACTTCGGTTTGGTGGTTCAACATTATTTGAAAATATCTATAGTCTGAAAGACGTATGATGTGGTTAACAAAACCACAACACAAAGGTTGTCTTATTTTTGATCTTTACTCTTTGATATACACTATTAATGATTATTACGAGGGTACACAGTATATCCGTGAATAGAATTGACAAAAAACTTAGTGCAAAATAACATTTGTATATGAAAATATTGCCATCAAAAGGCAAATTAATTTAGTGTAACATGAATAAAATCCACTAATATCATATCTTATGCACTCGTCTATTAGAATTAACCTTTTCTGTGCCAGACATAATACTACAATCCGACAAGGGTACATTTCA